>CAKNYM010053500.1:2591479-2610077 GCA_932195095.1 Andricus curvator | reverse complement strand
GTATATATATATATATTTTTTTTTTAATGAAACTCCTGTATCTTATCTTTTATCTATTCTTAATTCCTATAATCGTATAATTGATTGCGTGATTTTAAATGTCATTTATATTTCCGAGACACTTGACTACTTTTTCTTTCCACTCATTTTTCAATCTTGCGATTACTGACTCTCCATTCATCTTCTAGATTTCCTTCTTCCCGCGGTGAAGGTCTCAACAACTCCTATCTCCTTACGATTTATTTAGCATGTTTCTTCTGATCAGCTGTTGCTTCCAAGGTTTATGTTTTATGTCTTTAAAATTTGTTTTTGAATAGAAGAAACCATACAATGAACTTTAAATGTTCTATAAAATTATTTTTCTAATATTTATGTTTCTAATTTATTTAACATGCTTATTGCTTATTTGATTTCTTAGGGTGTCTATCCGATGGATAATTTTAAATTCCAGATCATTGTCAGGTTCTCGCCAAATCAATTGTTAATTTTTTCCGGTCAATTTGAAAGAATCCAAAAGATTTAAATTATTTCAAACAATTTTTAAACATTTCAAAGATTTATGAGCTGTAACAGGGAATTTTGGAAAAGAATTATAATTCGAAGTTGGAACACCATATAATTTTTGGTCATAAGAATTACAATTCTGATTCAGAACAGAGATAATTTTGTAAAAGAATTATAATTCTGGATTTGAACAGAGATTGTTTTTATAAAAACCCTTTTTATAAATCAGAGTTAAATTTATTTCCCCAAAACTTCCCGTTCCATGTCAAAAATTCTCTGTTCCAAGTCAAATAATAATTCTTTACGAAAATTCCCTTTCCTATAAAGTCAAAATTATAATTCTTTACGGAAATTCAGAATTATATTTATTTATAAAGTTTCCTATTATTATAATTCAGAAATACAGTAACTCCCTTTTTCCAAAATATGGAAGAGGAATCTTTCAGATCATCACGAATTCTCACTTGGAACAGGGATTTTTTTAAATTCTCCTTTTCTAAATCAGAATTAAAATTCATATAAAAATTCGAAAATTTGCTGTTCTAAAGTGAGTCTAAAATGAAAATGATAATTCTTCACTGAAACTCCCAGTTCTATCTTAGAATTATAATTCTTTTAGAAAATTTCCTGTCTCAAAGTAAAAATTCCAATTCTTTGCGGAAATTGCCTTTCCCAAAGGTAAAAATATCATTCCTCCCAAAATTCCTAATTCAAAAGTAAAAATTTTAATTCTTTGCGGAAGTTGCCTGTCCCAAAGTCAAAAATAATTTTTTTTACGAAATTCCCTGTTCAAAATTCAAAATTATAATTCTGTTCGGGAATTCCCTGTCCTAATTGTCAAAAAGTATACTTCTTTACGCGAGTTTCCTGTCCCAAAGTGGAAATTATATTTTTTCACAGAAATTGCCTGTCCCAAAGTCAAAAATATAATCCTCCATGAAAGTCCTTATTCAAAACTCAAAATTATCATTATTAGGCTAATTTCCTGTACAAATTGTCCAAATTATATTTCTTTGCTGAAATTTCCTGTCCGAAACTCAAAATTATAATTCTTCACAGAACTTTCCTGTACCAAGCCAGGATAATTGTAATTCTTTACGTAAATTTTGTAATATTTCTTTTATATATTCCCTGTTTCAACTCAGAATTATATCAATATTTTAGGAAATTTCCTGTCTCAAAGTCGAAATTATAATTCTTTTAGAAAACGTAATCAAGTATATGAAACCACTTTAACTTGCATATTATCCAGTTTGAAAATTGTAAACAGTAGGAAATATTATAATATAATTTTTTCCACCATGTATAAACTATAAATAATTTTTCCGCCTCGGTAGGTATATTCGAAAGAAAAATCTCAGTCTCTGAATAAAATTTCCAGTCATTCCCCGGTTTTCCTGATTTCCCAGTCAGGTAGCCACGTTGTTTTCATATCAAATTTCAGAATACTATACCTTCTATTTTTCATTGTTGGGTGACATTTAATGAAGAAAAGGGCTATATTTTATTTGTTGAAACTAATGTTACAATATCCATTATGTTTATAGTTTAGTGTGATTTAAATTTGGGTAAATAATTGACAGTTATTTTTTGTTTCACATGTTTTTATCTACAATGCCTTTTTCTGTGAACAGTCACTCTGATGCAATCTTGCTGTATCCTGTTTGTAATTAAAAACTTAGATAATTGAAATGAAACTGAGCAGTATCAGAAAGGAGTTTCGAAACATATCTGTCATGTTCAAAGTATTGGTGAAAATTAAGTTTGCTTCGGAGACACCGGTTAGATATTTGACCGTCTTAAATATACTCTTTCGATAATTTACGATCCGGGTATCAGGGTCGAGTTATCTGAGGCTGTGTAACGAGTTACGATAAATCTTTGATTCTCGGCTAGCCAGAGAGGGTGCCTCGATAGATGCCACCCTTCAACATTCATAACTCAGATATACTGAAGTCAATCGAACTTTACCAAGATCGTCAGACATTGATAGCTTTCAAAGAAATTATAGAAATTATTTTAATCTATGAATGATATTTAAAAAATCTCCATTTCTATAGAGCGAAAAACATCTGAACAGGCCCAGCTGAAAAGATCATGAAAAAGTATATACATAGTATTGTTAACACTTTCAGTAAAGGCACTTTGAACTTTGATTAAATTTTAAATAAAACTCGGGACATATCTAGACAATTCTGTTATATCACCATTTCGTGATAATACAAGTTTAAAAAAAATATATAATTATAGGTTTCTGTTTATCAGTTGCTGAGTCAAGAAGGAATTCTGGAGAAACAAAAAAAAAATCAAGATAAGATATAAATGTGTGTGATGTATGTATTATAAAAATTACTAAAAAAAGCTCAAGTTCTTAAATGTTTTTCTCCCGATATGAAAAATCGAATTGTCTGTGTTAATTGTTAATGTTTTTAAAATATTTTCTTTTTCTTGATATAATTATCATATTAGATTAGAACTACTGTACAGCATCACAACAAAGTTTGGCATATTCGATTCATGAAGAAATGTAAAACGTGAATGAATGAATCATCGATTGTAAGGGGTCATTCGCACAATCACACCATCTGACAAGCGATCTATAATCTACCTCTTTTAATTTTAGTCCAGGCTATGGTAATTAGAAAAATCCCCACTTTTTTACAGTCAGGGATTTTGAAAAAAAAGCTTTAAAAAATCAGGGCATTTCTATAAGCAGCACGTCAAATAACTGTCAAGAATAATAAAATTTAACTTTTAAATTACAATTATTTTATTCCATTTATAAAATATGTTGTATTAAAATGTTGCAAGATTAGATATTCTGGCATTTAAATGTTATGGGTCAGGGAAAATGAAAAATTCGTCAGGGAAAATTAGAGAAAAGCCAGGAAATTTTGAAAATGAAGTTTTGTGGTCATCCTGGTCTAAATAGAATAGATTCCATTTCATATATTACAGATTAAACAATTTCAAAATTAAAAGCGATTAGTTTTAAACAGTTTTGAATTAGAAGCGTACTAAATAAAAAAAATTAATTCAAAAGTAAAAAATTTAAAGTTGATAATCTTCAAAATTCTGCAAAAAAGAAAAATTGCACAATTTTTTTGATATTTATTTTGTGAAATAAATTTGAACCTCCTTTCAAGATTCTTTTATTTTATTTCAAATTGGAAGCCTTAATTGCAAAAGGTCAAAGAGAATAGATTCAATTTCAAATATTTAAAAACGGACATTTTTTAAATTCAGAGCGTTTGAATTTAAACAATTTTGAATTAAAAGCTCAGCAAACTGAATAATTTTAAATTTTCGTCCGTCAAAATTGAACAATTTTAAGATAATAACGTTCAACAGTCAATATGACAAAATTGTATGTTTTTAAAATAATTTTTTGAAATAAATTTCAACAGAAGCTTTTCTGAGATTCTTCAGGTTTATTTTTAATTAGAAGCCTTATTGTTCAGCAACTTTAAGACGGAAATGACTCAGCAGAATAAATTAAATTTTGAATACGTATTCAAAATTGAACAATTTCAAATATCAAATATCAATTTGAAGTTGATAACGTTGGAAATTTCAGAATCTTAAATTTAAAAATTTAATAGCTAAGCCAGTTTCAACTGAAACCAATTAAAATTGACCTTAAAATTAAAAGCGATTAAAATTAAACAATTACAGACATAATCCTTCAAGATTAAACTTTTCGAGTTTCTTATTGGTTCCCATATATATTTAATATTTGAATAATTTCGGTGATGTACATTTCATTTATTATTAATATGAATAATTTGTATTAAAAATAAGTCAGAGGTCAGATGTCCAAGTTTAGATGTCATGGGGATCACAGGGCACGGTTTTTGAAGATCAGTGGTCAAACGTAAAAATCAGGGGTCAAATTTTAAATCTCGAAAAGTGACGAGTCAGAGAACAATGGCAATTTTCTTCAAAAGAAAGTGGCCTTTAACACATTTTTAAACAAAAGACAATTTGTTTACCTTGTTTAAAATTTGTATAGAGAAAATTTTCCTTTTCTCGAATTATTAGGTAATAAATATAATATATACAAATAATTCACTTGACTTTCCCACGTTATTTCGGAAAATTAGAGCCATTGAGGTTTAAGATTACATGGTATGGTAGAGAACGTTAATATCGCTTTTGTTGGTAGGAAATTACTCGCCTCAAAATGCATTGTACAAAATCCAGGGTCGTTATAGAATTTCGTTCTTTTTAAGTTACGTGGACGGTAGTACGTGCTTGCTATGCTCACGTGTCTCCGGACGTTCATTTTTCACTCAAGATCGGTATAATTATTTTCATCATATAGTACTGGCTGGTTTCAATACAGGATTATACTTATCAATTTTTCAGAAATTCAATTTCTCGTCTCTTTTTATACGTATGAAATTTATCAATTTAATTAACCACTAAATCTCAATTTCTCAAATGAGATTTAAAACATTCTGTTCGTTGTATTGATTTCATTGGTATTTAAATAAATACTCCTGTGGTTATTCAAACTGAGCTAATGAGTTGCTTACGATTAATATAGTATACCGACAATAATATTTTCGAGCGTTCGAGTCCGCGTGAAATTGGTTTTGAGTTCGTACTCAATTTTTTTATCATGACGTTATAATTCTTCGTAATATTATACTATGTAAATGATGAAGTCATCAAAAATAAAATAATAAAAGTAGGTTATAGAATTTTTTCAAATCATTTACTAAATCATTTAACTTTATATTTTTAACAACAATTTAGAAGATTTAAATCTGAAGGATTCAGATATTTTTACTCCCTGTTTATAATCTTTCGATAAATCTGGGTATTTTAAGTAAAATGATTGTACGTGCCATATTGAATTCAATATTAAGCGCTTTAAATTCCTAGGATTTCAAGTCAAAATATAATACATTTTCAACGAAATAGTTAAATTTTCAGCAAAAAGTTGAATTTTTAACCAAAAATTGAAGAGGTAAATATTCAGATGAAAAAATAACTTTCTACAAAAAAATTTTTTTTTTAAATAGTTAAAAATTTAACCAAACAGATGAATCTTCAAACAAAAAATGAATTTTTGATAAATTTGTTCAGCTTTCAACCAAATAGTGAGATTTTCAATTAAAAAAATTAATTTTCAACCAAACAGTTGCATTTAAACAATTTTCAATTTATTTCTTTATTTCAACCTAAAAAAAGATTATTTTTACACTGTAAAAGATGAATTTGCAATCGAAAAGGATAAATTTGTAACAAAAAAAAGCTTAATAACCAAATAGTTAAATTTTCAACCAAACAGAATTAATTTTCAACTTAAAATAATTGGAATATCTTATTGCGTTCTATTAAGTCAGATCGGGAAAAAAGGGGAATAAGGGAAAGAGAGTGAGGTGTGCGTTATGCTATAATTTTGGATACATGGATTTTCTATAGGGTCGATTAAAAAAAAATGACCTTACATTATCGATTTACGCCCCTTCCTCCCATGTAAAAGATCGTAACATTTCCCCTAACCCCCTCCTCCTAAAAGCTGCAACTGAAAAATATATCGAAAAAATTAGTCAAAGTAGGCGCCGCGCGCCTACAATAAGGGTTTCGTGGCATATAAGACTTTAATTAATTCTGTTAACGCACCCCCCCCCCTTCCGGTACTTACCCTCTCTTACTCCCTCTACGTTCCCCTATACTCCCTGACTTCCCCTCCCCTCAATTCACCCTTCTCTTCCCGCCTCTTCCCCAATTTTGTCCTCCTCAACTTCCCCAGCCCTCACTTTCCCTCCTCTACTCACCCGCACTACCCTACTAGACCACCCCTCACTTCCCCTCATTATCCTCTCTCACAATAATTTCCCCTACTTCCCCTCATTTCTCATAATTACCCCTCACTGCCCCTACTTCTCTTCCCCTTACGCCCCCTTACTTCCCCTAGATCTCCTCCCATAATTTCCTCTCACTTTCCCTTCTGCGAAAAAAGTACGACGGAAAAACACCCGATCGAGACAATAAGGGTTTCTGCCCGGGGTTACGAAACCATGGAATACTTTCTGGGAAGAATATTTAAGTGATGTATTTAGTGATTCACTATTTTTGCGCGAATTTCAAACTCAATTAGGGGCCGTCCATGTACCACGTGAACAGTTTCAGATGAGACAACATTATGCAACATTACCTCAGACAAAGAGAGGGTAGAACAAGTTAACAATTACGTGTATCTTGGAAGTTTATAATTTACTAATGATGATAAGATGAATGGAGAGATATCCAGGCGTGTAAGCAAGGGTAGGAAGATTATCGGCAGGGTAGGAGCCATTACCAGAAGTTAAAATATGACAAATAAAGCTAAAATTGCAATATATAATGCTGTACTTGCACCCACTGTACTTTACGGTAGCGAGACCTGGACATACCAAGAAAAGGATAGGGGTAAAGTTGACACGTTTGACATAAAATGCCTGTGGAATATGTGCGGTAAAGAGCTAACGAAAAATGTCAGCAATGAGAGGATTCTCAAAGAATGTTTTGTAGATGAAACTGTCTTTGACAAAAGTGAATGAAGTTTGTTGAGATGGGTTGGGCATGTTGAGAAAATGAATGGAGAACGATTGACAAAACTGTATTTAAATGAAGAGAATGGCAGCGTACCCTGAGGCACACCGAGGAAGGTTAAGAACTGAGTGATGAAGAGTGCCAGTATAGTGATTGATGCCTGAAACGAATCATCTTGAAAACTAATGGTTCCTCGTGGAGAGCTTTGCTTAGTGGATGTGATTAGAGTGAAGAGTGTAGATCTCACTATGGTATTATTAGTTAGTTTGTCTATTTTAGTGTGAACTGTGTCGTATGATGACTTCGTGAATCTCTTCGTCTTGGGTGATTTGATAGAGAGATTGATCAGCGACTCATGTCGGAACGATGTTCCGGAACGAACGTGCTATTTGAATAAGAACCACGTAAGTTCTAGATTGACCTAAAATTCATCCCCTTTCCTACACATCCCTTACTTACTTCTGCCATATGAATTCCTTGATCCTCGGTAGTATTATTATTATTTCGATATCGATATGGTAGAATACAGCGCACCTATCTTGCGAGGTTGAGTTGCGCCTAGACAGGCGTGGCACGCATTTTCGATTTTTTCGCAGTATCGGAATTATCGAGATATCGATCGGTCGGGGGTAGGGGTGGGTGCAATTATTGGGGTATATCGGACGAGTGAGAGACTTGGCAAAAGGCAGGGGAGGTAGAAGAGGATCAGGTGAAGATGAAGATGATAGAAAGGGAGAGAATATGTTCTCGAAGAAGAGAGAGAAATGGCGGGATCTTCGTGACCGTAATCGGTGGGAGGCTGCACAGATCGAGCCACACGGAAATCCACTTGAAAAGTAGCCATTACCTTAATTATTGGTCTATCGAAGCCGAGACTCGGGCGGGCATTCTATACGTGCCATCAGTTGTCAAGGGACTGCCAAGAAATATTCTTAATTCAACGAATTTCAGTGACATTCAGTTTTCTTTGCTTCTAGTATGGCCCTAATCGGGCAAACTGACCAGAGCCCGGAAAGGCCTAGTCAGGAGGCGCATGAATATTCTCCAAATTATATTTTCCCTAATATTTATTTTACCTTAAATCATTTGGCCGAATAGCAATTTGCTATAATTTTCATTTATCCTGATTGCCAATTTACCTCATTTTTATAATTAAAAACTGCATTAGGCAGAACGCGAGATGCCATTTTAGGTAGAATGAAATTCCAATCCTTCCAACAATAAATTTGTAATATTCACTACATACTTTGTGAATTATACCTATCTTCAATCATTCCTATTTAGTTGAAAATTCATGTATTTTGTTGAAAGTTCTTCTGTTTTTGTCGCCTTCAGCTGTTTTTGATTAAAAATTAAAATCTGTTGTGTTTGAAATATCAACTATTGCATTTTTCGTTGGAATAGTTAAATTTCTACTTAAAAAATTAATTTTAAGTAAAAAAAAGAATCTTCTAAAAAAAATTTTAAATTTTCTACCACCTAGTTAAATTTTCTACCGAATTGTTGAATTTCTAACACAAAAAGATGAATTTTCTATACTAAACAGTTCAACCTTCATCCCGAAAATATGAAATTTCAACAAAAAAGTTAATTTTCAATGAAATAGTTAAATTTTCAGTTAAAAAGAATTAATTTTTACCCCCAAAAATGGAAGCTTCAACAAAGTAATTCTACTTTCAAGAAAAAAATGAATTTTTAAGAAAGTAGTTCAACTTGCAACGAAGGAGTTGAATTGTTAACTTAAAAGTATAAATTTGCAATAAAAAATATAATAGTTAATATTTTAATTTAACCAAAAAAGTCGAATTTTCAGCAAAATAGTTGAATCCTCAACCAAAACAGATTAATTTTCAACCAAACAGTTGATTTTTTATTCTAAAAAGATCACTTTTTAACCAAAAATGGAATATTTAAATTCCATTGAAAGACGATGATTTTTAATTTAGAAAAGCGAATAATTTCTTACAATACAATTGAAGTTTCAATCCAAAAATATGTATTTTTAACAAAAAAGTTAATTTTCAAACAGTTGAATTTTCATCCAAAATTATGGATCTTTAAACAGAAAAAATGAATTTTTAATAAAGTAGTTCAACTTTCAACCAAGGAGTTGAATTTTCAACTTGAAAAGACGAATTTTCAACAAAAATTGCACCCTATGTTAGAGAGCATAGAAAAATCGTTGCGCCCCCCCCCCCAGCACACCCAAAAAGACTACGCAATTTATGCACGGCCCCAAATATGCATGTGCTCTCAGGTTTTTATGAATGTGAACACTATAATGGAAAAATATAAGTACACTGGAACTTGGAATTACGCACGGTTTCGGGCATGGCTTGGAGTAGCCTTCACCGCAAATTCAGATAATCCAAACGTACAAAGGCAGGGCCGCCTGAAACATTTCTGTTGCATTTGGATGCATGCTAACAGCTGACATGCGGTTAGCTGTTTGCTTTTTTCGGTCATCAATTCTCGGAACGTCGTAAACTCGGACTCCTTAATTCCAAATACCAGTGTAAAGTGGAATTTATCGCCTTATTATATTCAATTAAAAAAGTTCTTTTAAATCATTGGAGGATCCCCCCTCACCCGCTTTCGCATACATTCGTTGAAGAAAATTCACAATCGCCCCCTCCAAGAAATTTTCTGGAACCGCCCTGGACAACCAATCCGGTAGACAACAACAATGAGTGCGAGGTTTTCGATAAATTCGTTCCACCTATTTTTTTAGATAGAATGTGCACTTGAGTCACTTTCTTAATTGTGACAAATTGAACGTGCAACATAAAAGTAGGTATGATCTGAAATTTCTGAAACCGTGGACAGAATCGAACGAGGAGGCGTGGAAGGTCGAACCGTAAGTACCAAGAACGCGATTTGTTCTGCCACCCTGATGCAAGGAAGATTCTACGCAAAGATCGCGCTTTAATCTGATGTAAAAGCATTTTTTTCTTTTTAGATCCGCCCGTCCGTCATGGTGTAACGTTTCATATTATCCTTCTGTGGCGTCTTTTAATCCAGATAGTATCTCCATCATCTACTTCGTTTTCGAAAGACCCCAGCTTTCACCCTTAAATTAATTAATTATCGCATGATTCAGGTATAAAGACTGATTTTATTCAATCATATTTAGTTACTTGTTCTTAAATGTCAAGAAAATTGGAGTAATCCCAGCATTTCGGAGTAATCCACTTTTAATCCCGTGTAATCCACTTGTAAGCCAGAGTAACCCATTTGTAATCCAAGTAATCCAGTTTTAATCTGAAGGACTCCACTTGCAATCCAGAGTAATCTATCTATAATCAAAGGTAATTCACTTGCAGTGGAGGTAATTCGATGTAGTATAGGTTATTATTATACCATTAAGCGATATCCTTTTCGGGGTAAGCGTTACTCCCTCGGTGAGGAAGGGAGTAATGGGGGGGGGGGGATACATTTTTTAATTGATCTAGCATTCCCGTGTTGTTTATTTAAATAACACGTTCGTTCCGCAATACTGCTCCGACCCAGGACGCTGATCAATCTCTCTAGCGATCACCCCGGACAAAGAGCTTCACAAAGTCTGGTCATTTAAAGCTCTCCACTTGGGCCCAATCCAAGTAATTAACTTGTAATCCAGAGTAATCCGGATAATTTGGATTAATTTACATAGGTAATCCAAATAGTTTTCATCTATTTTTCTTTCTTGAAAATTAATTTTCTTGACTTAGTTTATAATTGATATTTTTTAGTTGAAAATTCATGTATTTTGTGGAAAATTCGCCTTTTTCCGTACAAAAATCATCTTTGCTGAAAATCCATATTTTTGTTTGAAAATTCAACGATTTGGTAAAAAATTATTCTACTTTGTAGGAAATTCAACAGCTTGGTTAAAAAAACATTTTCTTTGTTGAAAACTCAACTGCTTTGTTGAAAATTGTTCTCATTGGTTTGAAAATTCCACTATATTTTGCTAGAAAATTGAATCCTGGGTTTAATATTTATAATAATATCGTTGAAATATTTTTTTTTGTACACTATTAATTTTCCATTTCAAAATTGAATTATTTGGTCAAAAATAATCAACATTCTAGAAAATTCAACAATTTTATCAACATGTCATTTTATGGTTGAAAATTTCACTGTTTTGTTGAAAATTCGTCTTTTTGTGTTAAAAATGCAACTACTTTGGCAGAAAATTCAACTATAGTAGAAAATTAATATTATCGATTGATGTGTTTGGTTCACAGTTGAATTATGTGGTTCAAAATAATCTGCTTTGCAGAAAATTCAACAATTTTGTAAAAATGTCATTTTTTTGGTTGAAACTTTCGTTGTTTCGTTAAAAAATTGTCTTTTTGGGCTAAAAATTCAACTACTTTGGCAGAAAAATAAAATATTTCGCTACTAATTAACTTTTTTTGTTTGAAAATGAATGTATTTTGTTGAAAGTTCGTCTTTTTTGGTAGAAAATTAATCTTATTGGTTGGAAATTTACCTTTTTTAGTTGAAAATTCAACTACTTGGTTGAAAGTTAAACTACTTTGTTAAAAACTAATTTTTTTGGTTGGAGATGCATAATTTTAGTTGGAAATTCATCTCTTCGGTTGAAAGTTCAACAATTTTGTCAAAAAGTAATCCTTTTTGGTTGATTTATGTAATCTAGAGTAATTCTATGCAATCTGGAGTAATCTTAGGTAATCCAAAGTAATTCTGTATATAAAGGCCATCCAGAGTAATCCGATTAAATCCGGAGTATTTGTAAGGGCTTCCAATTAGATTTGTTTTTATTTCGATCGGTTTCAAGTTGCAGCTTTTAAACTCAGAATATTTCATTTTGGAAGACATAAGAAGGCAAGATTTTGAGAAATGACTCGGTATTTACTGATTTTTCAGTAAAAAGAAATTTATTAAAATTTCATTTTTTCTGAAAATTCCAGTCACCTTTTTACTGAGCAATTCGAAAGAACTGTCAATGACACATCTTGAAAAATGAGTCACTGATTCTTACTAGGATAATTCAAAATTCAACTGATTTAAATTCAGAGAGTATAAAGCTTAGCAGATCTCATCGACTAGGAAAATAATAAACTAAACACACACAAAAAGGAAGAAAAAAGTTCCTAAATACTAAAATGTCACCGAACTGAAAGTTTTTATCTAAAGTCATATTATCTTCGATCGTCAATATTGTTGTGAGGAAAATCGAGCGGGACTTACATGTACGGGGGCGTTAAGCGTCGTAAATCGTTTGATACTTTGACGCCACCCCGTAGATTATCAGCGGTCCCGGCAGCACATGAAGAAAATAAAAAAGGCCATTTTGATTTCTAAGCCGACCGACCGACTGGAACCAAACATGTTATTTTCTTCGTGAGTTCCTATCTGATAGGTTTCCGATATCCCATTGGCTCTCTGTGGATTTTAACCCCTCCCACTATTCTAGCTTCTCGACTCTACATCCAATCGCTGAAGCGACTGATAACGAGGCCATAATTAGCACGATTTGTTAATGAGACGGACGGACGATTCCTCTGAATGAACTCGAGAGCCTCTAGACGTACGTGGCTCTGCTCAATATCGAACGCTTCTATCGAAAGTTCCGGTCCTAATTTTTCTATAATTCTTCTCCTGTGCGGATAAAATTCATTTAATTAAACAGTCTCGTCGTTCTATGTTAAAAGTGATCAATTGAGTGTACGGCAGTTACAATATTGTGTTGAAAAAGTGTTATAGATTAAAGTTACTTTTATTTGAACAAGTGATCTTGGGTGAATCAAGGAATATAATTATTTAATTTACATTGTGTGCTCTGAGGAAATACAAGTTTCGCAGTAGCAAGATCCACACGAAAGCCAGAGAATAGATTTCGTAAAAAAAGGTCTGCATTGTTTTAAATAATTTCAGAGATGAATTAATGAAATATTTCCTTAAGGATAAGAAATTAAAAAGAAATGGTTATCTTATTTCACTATGAAAATTATCCTTAATTGATTAGATTTGTTCACCTCGTGACGAACGAAGTAGAAAATATTTGGAAAATGTTATGATTTAAAAAAAGAACTGTCTACCGTTACGAAATTTTCCGTTCAGGGCTAACGATACGGAAAATTCCGTAATACTGATCAGTGCCAAAGGTCTAATTCTTAAATACACGTATTTTTTCAGAATCAATTGTAGAATTACAAAACAATGATTTTTTCTCGTTTCGAATTATAGTTTCAGAGTTCTAATCAGTATTTAAATGTCCCCTAGTTTTTATGCCATCCGTTAACAAACCAGTTTTTGAATAATTTTATGACTTAAAAGTTTAATTTCCAAATTTAAATTAATTCATAACTGAAGATTATTGAATATACTTCAAGAATTGAAAATTTCAGGATGTACTAAAGTTATCACAAGTTGAAAAATGAGTATTGTTAATAATAATTGATAAAATCTAGGAGAATATTGCCATTGTTGATTGTAACAAAAACAATATTTCAGGTTAAAATGGTTCATTCAATATTATAGTTATTTAAAGTTTTATGTTTTTGCTGTCTCTTTAGATACAAGTTGCAATTCTTATTCAATCCTGATGTTGTAGGGCTCATTTTATTCCTTGAAAGCTATTGTCTATAAATCTCTTTGATATGTTTTTATTAAAAACATTTTATTTAGGAATTATACAATTGTTCATTTTTCAGATAATATTTTTCTTCAAGAACAATTTTTGTGATAAAAACGTACCCAAGAAATTTGTAGAGACTCTTTTAAGGAATAAAATGAGCCGCAAAACATTACGATAGGATTAAATAGGAATTTTAACTTTTACCTAAAGAGAAAGTAAAAAAAAAATAAAACCATGATAACTATTGTTAAATAAACAATTTCAACCTAAAATATTTTTTTCTAAATTTCACCTTCAGTTCTGTTCCAAAATTATTTACAATTATCAACAATAAGATGACTTTATGAAGCAAATATTAATAACAATGTGTACTTCTTACCTGGAAAATCGATATTCCCCTTGTTTTTTAAAATGATTTTAAATAAACTTAATGTAATATTTTACTTTTATTATGCTTTGACACACTAAGGTGATTTATAAACATATAATCCTAATAAATAAACATAAAACTATACAACTAATTGATATTTTACTAAAATTAATCTATATAATTAACTTCCAGTGCAAAAATATGACGAAAATAAGAATTATTAGGATAAATAATACACGTGAAAAGCCATGAAATCTAATGATATTTCGTGAAATCCTGGAAAATTTTTTAAAATACAATTGAAACCCTAAGAAATCTGATAAAACCCTTTGAAAAGCTCTTGGAAACTTTTTAAATATTCTAAAACCTTATAGGTCCCATAAAATTGTCCCATATGTTTCGAAATTCGAGGAAATTTTTTTAAACTGCATGAAAATGTTTGTTGATCCCTTGAAATCATTTCAAAAATCATTTGTTGATCCCGTGAAATTATATGAAATCTGATATTCCTTGAAATGTCCTAAAATATTTGAAGTCCTATGAAATCCTTTGAGGTCCTGGGAAATTCATTAAAATACCTTTTTGATTGCCTTAGAAAAACCTCAAAATTAATAAAATCCTTGGAAATCTTATATACTCCCTTGAAGTCCCTTGAAATCCCTTGAAGTTTCTTTGAAATATTTGGAAATCTCTGAAAATTCCTTTAAATCTTTTAAAATATTCTAAAATCTTATACATTCTATATGAATTAAATGAAAATCTCGTCAAATCTTTAAAATCCTATGAAAACCCTTAATTTTGAGGAAATTCTTTGAAATTTATAAAAATATTATAAAATGTTGAGAAACATTTGATATCTGAAATTTAGGAATTTCAAATTAGATTAAAATCAAATTCTATTTAACGCCCAATACTCAAGTTAATGTATAGAATTCCTGAAAATAAAACAAGAATCCAACGATCAAATTAGGACAAGTACCACAAAATGTTCCTATTGTAATTTTTAATACTACAAAAAAATTTGTTTCTTTCGACAAAAATAAAAAAGAAGAAAGAAAAATGAGAAGGCAGCAACCAAACCCCCTTCCTTCCCTTTTTTATTTCTTTCGTTTTTTTTTTATTATTATCAAATCACAATAAGAAAGCATTTATAATATTTACTAACAAAAATTAGCTTGATAAGGGTGCTGTATGAGCACCGCAACGTTGGTAAATATTATAAATGCTTTCATATTTTGATTTGATAATAATAAAAATAACAAAGACGAAAGAAATAAAAAAGAGAAGTAAGGGGATTTGGTTGGTTGCTTTCTCAGTTTTCTTTCCTCTTTTTTATTTTTGTCCAAAGAAACAAATTTTTTTGTTTTTAAAAAATTACAATAGGATCATTTTGTGGTGGTTGTCCAAATTTGGTCGTTGGATTCTTGTTTTATATTCAGGAATTCTATACATTATTTCATATCTATTCAAATCCCATTAAAAACCTTTGAGATTTTGTGATGTCCCTTGGAATCATTAAAAATATCCTAAAATCTTTTATATCCTATCAAAAATCCTTTAAAATCCTTATAAAATTTGGAAAATTATGTACAATCCCATTGCATTTTTTAAAATTAATAAAATCCCTTGCAATCTTTGAAATAATATTAAATCCAAGTCCACTTCTGTAAATATTATATCTATTTATTATATATTCTTTATATTATATGTGTTCTTGTAATTATTTATTTGCTCAATTGCATTATAAAAAATTAATAATGAAATTTTAATATTTTAAGCGTCAAGAAGCAGATATAATTGTTAGTTTTACTTACAAAACACCGTAAATGGTTTATATCAAAAGATTTTTATAATTCCAACTTTTTGATTTTCACCCATATGAGTATTGAAATGATTTTCACATTTTATTATTGACAAAAGTTAAGTAAAACGTCTGCCCTCTCTCGTCCCGCTCTTTTTTTATATATGACTTTTTTATGCAAATATGCAAGCGTGACAACGTGAAACTTTATTCATTCACTTTGTGACCTTGTTGCCTGGTAACCAAGAAAACGATCATTTTCTAAGAGTCTATGTATTAAATATTTTTAACCTGATGTCCTGTACATGGTGTCCTTAGAAGTGAAACTATTTATTTACCTTCAAATCTCTACAAAAATAGTACCCTCGAACTTATAAAATTGTTTGAGACAATAATTATTTACATATTCTTTGGCTGATGTTTTTGGCTAAGGAAAAACTGATATAAATATAATGAAATTTTTTTTTTGTGGGAAATTATTTCTATAATTAAAAAATGATAAATAATTCATCCTTAAAATGTAAGAATCGTAAAACGCTGTTACGTTTTCGCGTTTGCAGAAACTCTGAGGGAGACATCTGGTTTCGACTTGACAGCTATTTTAATCGTCGTCTCACAGACATTGCCACAAAACAAGCACTTTTAGACCCAACTGGAGTTTATGTTTCAATAAATCTTATAGCTTTCTGCTAACGTACCTGAAACATAATAAAAATGCAAATATTGTTATTTATGGCAATTGAAAAAGACGTGTTATTTATATATATATAGTAAAATATCTTATGTAAATCCTAATTTATTTATTTTAAATTATAATAATTATTTACTGAGATTTATGTTCACAATAAGTGACACATTTTTCCAATTCAAATCTTTGATATCCTACAATAACCCTTAATTCTTGTGAAATTCTTGGAAATTTATAAAAATATTATAAAATGTTTAGAAGTATTTGATATCTATTCTATCTAAACTCTTTAATATTACATTTATTAATTTCATAAAATCCCTTGAAATCTTTACTTTAAAACTGATTTGGATTAAATTCAGTAAAATTTGTTTGGTTTTTTAGGACCTTATTTGAATTTAAGATCTCCGATTCTTAAATTGAGACAAATATTGTATTTAAAATCAGATCAATTTTGACTAAATCCAGAAATATTTTACGAAATTTAATGCCAATCGTTTGAAGGTATTAGAATAAGTATTTTTTACTGCGGTCAAAATAAATATGACCAATATTTAAAACTGTGAAATCCAGAATTCAACAATATACAATTTTAGAAAATTGATTTATATTTTATAAACAACATTGAGCTTTCAGCATCACAAACTAACAATTTCAAATCTAAGAGAACAAAATTAAACAATTTAGAGTCCTGAATTTGATAAGAAGTGTTCTAGAGTTGAAGCACCAAAAAAAGAAAAAGAAAAATTACAATTTGAATAATTTAGTATCCAAATATTTCAAATTTATCTTTGCAAATTTAGTTCTTTAAGCTTTAAAATATTGAAATAGCATATTGCAAACGCGAGTGGAAACGTTAAAAATTAGAACAATTTGAATGATTTAAATATGTCTGAAACACATTTGAGTTCAGATTAAGGTCATCGAATGTCACAAGAATAAATTATCTCAGAAGTAAATGAAAAAATTTTGGAAAAAAATATTTGCTAAAAGATTTTACAATATGACGTACGGTGATTGAAAAAGTAAATTATTTTAACCGAATAAGTGATCAACAGTGACTGATTTCTAACCCAAATAGTGACTAAAATTGACTAAAAGTTATTATAATAATTATTACAATGAATATAATTTTATTTTCATAATTTTTTCTCGAATTCAAGTGAATTGGAAACAATTCAAAATTTTTTTTAAAAATTAATTGAATTCATTAAATTTCGAATGAAGCATGTAATTTAAATGTTCATTAACAATGTGACTAACGTTCTTTTTAATTCAAAAGAATCAAAAATAATTCGATGAAATTTATAAGAATCCCATGTGAATTTGAACGAATTCAGGATAAATTCAAAAAATATATAGTAAACCAATGAATTAATTGAAATTCCAGTGGATTCAGAGGAATTTAAGGGAAATGAGAAGAATTCGATGAAATTCGTACAAATTGAAGGTGAATTTTCAATAAAATTTTAAAAATCCAAAATATTCCACTGATTTAGGTAAAATTGGGGTGAATTTAGAAGAATTGAAAGGAATTTAACTGGAATTTTAATGGAATTAAACTGAATTTAAGAGAATTTAAAAATAATTCAAAAAATAAGAAAATCGAACGAGTTTAATAAAATTCGAGAAGAACTCGATTAAATTCATAAAAATGCAACGTAAATTTAAAAAAAATTCAAGTGAATTAAAACAATTCAAAAAGATATTTACAAAATTCATTGAATTCATTCAATTTCGAATCAATTGAGAAAAATTCAAGGGAATTCAATAGAATTTGTTAAAATGCCTAGGAATTCCAGGATCGTTTAAAAGAGATCTGGTTGAATTTAAGAAAACTAAAAAAAATAATTAAATTGAGTAGAATTGAATAAATTTAGAGAATTCAGGCGAATTAAAAAAAATCAGGATAAATTAAAAAATTGAAGAGAATTAAAAAGAATTTAAAATACGAAGTGTCTAGGCACACCAAAAATATTTAGTCTCCGCTGACCGAATTTTGGCGAACCTAGCCGCCTTTTCCAGTTTCAGAGAGCCTGGAGAATATTTTTAAAGATAAGTTCTTTGTTTTTATTGTCTTAGATCAATGTGTATTAATTT
>CAKNYM010053500.1:2519656-2591046 GCA_932195095.1 Andricus curvator | reverse complement strand
TTTAATATTTCAACCAGGAGCAAATTTGATATATATGTTTATATATGCCTTATTTTCAAAGATTCCTAAATGCATTTTTAAACTCTCCCAATAAAAATTATAATATTACAGCTTAATTAATATAACTATTTTAATCTTTCAAGCAGGAGAAAATTTAATGTATGTCTATATATAACTCTTTTTCACACCTAAAGAACCTATTTGAAGAAAATAATAACGCCTCAGGAAATTTCAAAGATTTTCAAATATTTTACGATTTTTTCCGCTCTCCATTAGTAGGAATTTTCAATTGTTATTTTCATGTTAAAGCTTTTCGCAAATTGCCAGGGATTAAAAATTATAATATTAGAGGTAGGCCAGGATTCGGCTTTAGGCACATATTAACTCCTATCGAATACAACGCTGCTGAAGGCTGGTAACCTTCTCAGCATAAATCACCAACCAATTGAGACTCTCGGTTTCCTTTCTCTGTCCTCACATCCACTCCCCCCCCCCCACGCAGTAACAGAAGTATTGGTGGGACTGACGTTACAGATAGACTATCCACCGTACGACGAATAATCACTTAACTTGGACATGATTTCGGCTCGCAAAACAAATTTCGCGCATAAAGGTGTTAGTTGGGTGTACAATCTAAACATGAATAATACAAACAATAAAGTAGCCTCGGAATGGACTGAAACTTGGATCGACAAAATGCATACACACGGTAAACGTAAAGGTCGAATTTCAGGCGATGAATGGAGACTGGGTGTATGGAATGCTAGAGGAGTGAATGACCTTAAAATAAGAGAACTACGAGAAACTATGCATGCAAGGAAACTAGATATTTTATGTGTACCTGAGACGAAGAAAAAGGGTTGCGAAAGTAGAAACATAGAAAATGGGGTGTTGAAAGGCGGTTTTGAAATATGGTCAGGAGTAGGTAGTGAATCAAATCGTAGTCAAGGGATCGGTTTAATTATGAATAAAAAAGCAAGACAGCATCTCAAAGATCATGATTTTGTATCTCCCAGATTGTTGTGGGCTAGAATGAAGGTAGGAATCAGAAGGTTATTTATCATAGCGTGCTACGCCCCAGTTGACAGTGAGCCGCGAGAAGTCAAAGACGCTTTCTGGGACACTTTAAATGACACAATAAGTACTTGCGATCCAGGTGAAAGAATAATTCTGCTAGGAGATATGAACGGATGGGTCGGCGTTCAACGTCAGGATACAGATACAGAAAGGGTACTAGGTAAATTTGGGGATCCAAGAAAAAATTATAACGGGGAAAAATTAGTTAGCTTATGCCTAGAAAAGGGCCTATTTATTACCAATACTTGGTTTCGACATAAAATGATCCACACGTACACTTGGTGTAAAGGAAATAACCGCAGTGTAATTGATTTCGTTATTGCGGATGAAAGACTAAGAGAACTAGTCAAAGATACAAGAGTCATGAGGGGTTCCGAATGCAATACTGATCATTATCTTTTAATCTCTAAAATAAACTTAGGCCGGGGATGGAAAAGAAAGAGAACAGAAAAAACGAAACAAACTCGAATAAAGATTGAAAATTTACAGAAACCGGAAGTGCGAATAGAGTTTCAAAATAAGTTAAGCGAACGCATAGATAGGACAACTTGGGAAGCGCTTACGAGCAATAAAGATATAGAGGACGCGTGGGCTTTATTACGGGATATCATTGTTAAAACTGCAATTGAAGTGTGTGGTACGGCAGTGGTAGGAAGAAAGTCTGGTGATGCATGGTGGAATGATGAAATTCAAGCCGCCCAGCGAGAAAAGAAAAAAGCGCACAAGAGAACATTAAACATGACAGGTCTTAGCGATGAGGAGAGAAATAGACTCAAAAATGATTACAAAGACAAAAAGAGGAAAATGAAACGACTAGTCAAGGAGAGTAAAAGGAAGGAAAGTAAAAGTACAGAGTTTGCTAGCATGAGAAACAGCAAAGGTGAAATGCTATATGATATAGACGGGATAGTAGACGCTTTAAAAGACTCTTTTAAAGAACTATTAGGAGGTGAAGATATAGGACAACAAAACTACGACATAGAACATAATGCATTAGAAAACCCAATTGAAAAAGTCTGTGTCACTGAGGTCCGAGACATAATTAAGAACTTGAAAAACGGTAAGGCTGCTGGCATAGACAGTATTAGTGCTGAAATGCTCAAATAGGGTGGCGAGTACATACCTCACAGGTTGTGCGAATTAATAAATTTATGTATCGAGACGGGGAAAGTCCCAGACGATTGGAAAAAAGCGATTATCGTACCAATATACAAAAGAAAGGGAGATAAAAACAACTGCAGTAATTACAGAGGTATCAGCCTACTAAGTACCGTAAGTAAAATATACTCAAAAATACTTATTCGTAGGGTAATGGAAATCACAGAAGAAAACATATGGGAAGTCCAAAGTGGATTTATGCCAGGAAGATCATGTACAGATCAGATATTTAGCCTAAGACAGATCACAGAAAAAAGCTTGAGGGTAGGAAAGAAAGTTTTCTGTGCATTTATTGACCTAGAAAAAGCATTTGACACGGTAAATAGAAGTAAACTTTGGGAAGTTCTTAAAGAATACGGAGTAAATGGAGGGCTCCTGCAAGCAATAAAAACAATATATACAGGTAGTAAAGCGAGCGTAAGGGTAAACGGGAAACTGAGTGACTGGTTCGATATTACGCAAGGCGTGAAACAAGGATGCGTTATGTCCTCGTGGCTATTTATCATATTCATGGATAAGTGTCTAAGAACTGCACTCTTCGACGAAGAAGGTGTAGATCTCCAAACAGTTAAGGTACGTGGGTTAGCTTTCGCAGATGACAAGATTGTTATGGCAGAATCAGTCGAGGACTTGCAAAGAATGTTGAATAAACTTCATACAAGCATGAAGGACATGGGACTCAAAATTAACGTAAATAAAACAAAAATCATGGTGTTTGAGGGAAAGAGTGAGAAAACAATGTGCAACATTGTCCTAAATGATGAGAGATTAGAACAAGTTGACAAGTACGTATATCTAGGTAGTCTATTCACTAGCGATGGAAAAATAGATGGGGAGTTAGATAGGCGCATAAATAAGGGTAAACAGGTTATCGGTAGAGCAGGGTCCATCCTAACAAATAAAAACATATCAAAAAAAGCTAAAATGGCCATACACAATTCTATATTCGTACCGACTGTACTATACGGTAGCGAGACATGGACCTGTCAAGAAAAGGACAGGAGTAAAATTAACGCGATCGGCATGAAACCTCTGCGCATAATATGCGGGAAAACACTAATGGACAAAGTCCGAAACGAGACAATCCTCAAAGAATGTGGTGCAAAAGAGACAATAGTTGACACATGGGAAAGAAATCAGTTAAGATGGTTCGGACATCTTGAAAGAATGAAAGATGAACGACTGACCAAACAAGTGTATAAAGGTAAAGTAAATGGCAGAATGCCCAGAGGTAGACCGCCGAAAGAATGGTTAGAATCTGTAAATGAGACATTAATCCGTAGAGACATAAGAAGCCATAGGAACACAAGAGCTTGCATGAAAAAATGCATGGACGTGAAGGAAGCTAGAGTAGTATGCCAGGACAGAAAAGTGTGGCGACAAATAGTTTGTAAACAGAGTGACAGTAGAATGAATGACGCCTGAAACAAAGATCTTGGATACTAATGGGCCCAAGTGGAGAACCATACATAACAATTTTGTGAGGCTCTTCACTTGGGGTGATCGCTAGAGAGATTGATCAGCAACCTGGGTCGGAGCAGTGTTGCGGAGTAAACGTGTCATTTAAATAAATAACACGAGAATTCCAGATCAATCTAAAATATATATACCTAACACTTATATACCTATCCACCTCATACCTATATTCCTACCTACCTTATACCTTTATACCCATATGCACACTACTATTCTCCAACCGAGCAAGTCACGCCTACCCCGAAAGGGAAATGGCTTAATGGTATAATAATAAAAATAATAATAGCCGCCTTTTCCAGTTTCCCCGGGCTCACTGAAAATATTTCTTTTACAGCCCACCAAATTTCGGTGAAGCTAGACAAAGCCTTTAAAATGATTCAAAAAGTTGAATTTCCAAATAAATAATTAAATTTGCAGTAAAAAAAATTTAATTTTTAACCAAGAAAAAAAGCAATTTTGAACTAAAATTATGAATCTTCAACCAAAAAAATGAAGTTTTAAGAAAGTAGTTCAACTTTCAGCCAAAGGTTTGCATTTTCAACTTAAAAAGATGAATTTTCTACAAAGAATGTCATACTTGATATTGAAACAAAAAAGATTTTAATTCAAAATAAAAAATAAAACAGCTGGATTTCATAAACAAAACCAGATTAATTTTCGACCACAAAGTTGCATTTTTAAACAAAAAAGGTGAAATTTCTACAAAATGAGATGAATTTTCAAGCCAAAAAGATGATTGTTTGACAAAATAGTTGAATTTTCAAGAAAAAAATTGTTAGTTAAGAAAGAAAAAAGATTTCAAACAATCTGTGGAATTTTTAAGCCAAAAAAAGAGGATTTTCAACAAAACGGTTGTCTGTTCAACCAGGAAATATAACTTTAATAAAGTTGTTGAATTTTACACCAAATAATAAAATTTTGAATGAAAAAAGTTTAATTCTTCACCAAAAATTTAATAGTAGAATTTTCAACCGAAAAGAAGGAACATTTAACCAAAAATAGTTGGATTTTCTATTAATTCTGGTCGCATTTATGTGTAAAAACGAAAAAAGAGGGGAAAAGAGTAAAAGACTGTGAAGCCTGCGATAAATAAATAGGAATTTTGATAATTTATAGACTAAATAATAACATTTTAAATAAACGTTCAAGTTCCTGTTTAATGTTTTTAACATATGGGTTTAGAAAACTAAATTTTGCTTAAAAAATAAAGTTAATTTTCCATTGCACACGTTTTGATTATTGACTCTTTTGGACTGCGCATACGTTTTATACTCAACAAATTTTATGACACTATTTTGACACTATTTTCTCAAATTTGTGACACTATTTACACTATTTTTGTTCACTGAAGTGAGGCCGAGGCCTGTATATAGGAAGTAATTGACATTCAAACTTTTTGACACTTAAAACGTTGGACATTTACTACTAGAATACAATATAACAATGGTCCTGATCTTCGATCTCCTGATATTGTGGCTGGTTTCATCGTCATAGGTATAAGCCATGGAGATTTTGCAACAAGATTGTGCCAGACGACTTTATTGTAATGGTAATAACAAAAGCTCGTATCCATCGTAACGGTTAGGTTAAATACACATACCGATAAACTGTTTACATCGATAACTTCCCCAGCAGAAAGTGTTATAGCTCTTTATCACCCAACTGAACAATCTTCGCAACAATAATCATGTAGTCTCTATGTTCATTGCCTCCATGATTGCAAGATTTATTGTACCTCCTTTTCAAATCATCAAATCAAGGGTCTACACAGAAAAACTAGAGATTCAATTTTTTTATTAACCTTTTTCAAACTAATTCATTTTGCTATAGTTTATTTGGCAGAAAACATTATTTACAATGAAGAGGGGTGTGTGAAATGACTTTGGGTCAGGTCAGGCCACAGTGGGACAAAACGTTCCTAAAAATAATATACAATAATTACATTCATTAAAATATAACAATTATTATTTTTATAAACACAATTTCGTTTTATTGCGCTGAATTTGTGTTCTGATGCGAAATTCCTAACGATTCACAAACCTAAATAAAAAATTATTAAAGAGATAAATAAATAAATCTGAATTAAATCTATGCTAACAAAGAAAAATGTTAAGATTAGACCTAGAAGGAAATCAAAATTATCAAGAAGGTGAATTTCCAATTATCAATTTTTTTTTATTAATTGAAAGTTTATAGTCGGATCAACTGCCAGGGTCATTAGCGTCTGTGCTATAGGGTTAATTATAAACTGTAGGATATCTTTGGGGTAGAATACCAATGGACAGAAGCGAATCTGTCTGAAAACACATCCAGTCTCGCTTCCTGCTTTGGGAATCGAACCCGCGCCAGCGTGGCTACCAAGGCTGCAGTGTTGTAACATTAGACTATCACGATACCATCTGAGCCACGATGACTCCCTGGATTCAATTTTGTTGAGGTCATTTTCTTACAAACTCATTTTTAACTTGTTATGCCTTTGCTCTCTTTATCAATATCAAAACTTAAGAACAATTGAATCCATAAATCATGTAATACATTTTTTGCCAATTTTGTATCCCTCCCGTCCCCTATGTAACCTGTAAAAAATGATTTGTACCCTATGTTTCGTAACTTTTTCAAATATTTTCAGTCCTGTTTTATTAAATACAATTTAGTTACGTACTACACGGAAAAAATGTATCC
Organism: Andricus curvator; assembly: GCA_932195095.1. Classification (NCBI taxonomy): domain Eukaryota; kingdom Metazoa; phylum Arthropoda; class Insecta; order Hymenoptera; family Cynipidae; genus Andricus; species Andricus curvator. The sequence goes on along the minus strand of CAKNYM010053500.1, from coordinate 2,584,653 downwards.
GTAAAAAAGTCACGAACTAGTAGCTAGGTCTCGGATATGAGAAAAATTCATCGGATATTTATGTATTTTCGTAAATAACCTGCGAACTTTGAGAAAGATTGACGAACTCGATGTGAAAATTCTAAAACGGTTCGTCACTTTTTTTTCACGTTAATAATTACAAAAATATTACGAGTGATTGGAAAAAGATTCTCAGAGCACTCACGAGCTTGCCCGACAAATCTGGGAACTCGAAACTAAGTTCGCCTGCACGTGGCCCACACACACACACTCCCAAACGCGCGGTGCGTGTGTGCGCTCGTATGTGTGCCTCGAGCTCGTCGGATAAGTGGCTAGAAATGTTATAATACCTATTTTGTTTGGCCTTGATAGCTGCGCGTGTTTACGCACTCCTGGTTTATGTTTAGAAACTTGTGAGTCAGCAGTCTTTGAGGGTTCGAACCTTCTGAGTTGCGAATTTATAAATTAATATAAAATTAAATCGCACAAATAAAATTTTTCCTCTTAATATTTCAGTCTGAAATTTTCAGGAACTATTCGTAGGAAATTCAAAATCTTCGTAAGAAACTTCGAAATTTATCCATATATTTCTCATAGAAATAAGGATGTAATGTTTCATTTTTTTGTCTCGTATCCGAGACCTAGCTACAAGTTCGTGACTTCTTCACGGATAAATTTTTTCCGTGTACCCGAGACACCTGAGTTATCATTCCTTGTTTTGTATAAGGAAATATATTAGGGTGACCAGATGCCCAAGTGGAAAAAGGAGGACATAACCTCGCCACCCCCAAAATAAGACCAAAATTAATTTTTTTTTTGGATTATCAATTTTTTAAATGTTTATTTGCTGACACATGCAATGAAATATAATTAATACATTTAATTACTTATTGAAATTAGCATATTTTCCAGAACATTTTATGAGAAAAAGGTAAATTTTGTCTTTTGACCAAAAAGGAGGACATTTTATGGGGTTTCCAAAGTTTAGGAGGACAGGAGGACAAGCAAGCGAAAAGTAGGACATGTCCTCCTAAATGAGGACGTCTGGTCACCCTAAAATATATTTATGTAAAAAATTATATTAATGCAAAAAAAATCAACGCTCATTTTTATTTATTTATTTATTCTTCAAAATTGAACTATTTACAAAAAATTTAATCACATCATTCTAAATTATATACATTAAAAATTGAAGAATTTTCCATTATAAATGTTCGAAATTAAACTATACATTCAAAACAAAAAAAATTACATCCTTTTTAAACTATAAACATTCCAAATTAATGAATCTTCAATTTTACATCATGAATATTGAAGAATTTTCAATTATAACTCTTTTGAATTGTTGAATTTTGAATTTGACATTTTTAAAATTGAAGAGCTTTTAATTTTCAAAATTTTAAATTAAACGTTATACCAGTTTTAATTTTTACAATTAAAAATTCTGTAATTTTTATGATTTACATTAAAAACTTCTTCAATTTGGAACATTAAAAATTAAAAACGCTTGACTTTTGATCTTCAAAGTCATCCAAATTCAAGATTTTTGATTTATACATCTTTAAAGTTGAAAAGTTTTCAATTATAAATCTTCAAAATTTAACTAAATTATGTACATTAAGAATTGAAGAGAATCTTCAAGATCAAGATAGACCTGTTTCAAAAAGATGCTTAAAATGTCATGATTTTAAATTATAAATATTCAAAATGGATTGTGTCGGAAATTAAAAACATCAGAAAGACTCAGAATTCCGCAGAATCACTCAGAAAAATATTTTTTTTTTTAAATTAAAGAAACAGTTTCTTTAAAATATTTTTTTTTATATAACCAAAAATAGTTCCAAAGTGAAGAAAATCATTTTAAATTAAAGACAAATTTTGATTGAAACAAAAAAACCATTTCACTGGACCAAAGAGATTTTATTTGAATCAAAGAATCTTTTTTTTCTGAGCGTATATCTTTTAAGAACACCTTAGTTCAATATAAAATCCGAAATTAAGTTATTATTTTATTTCTTTGCTTTGGGGGTAGTAGCAATTTCAAAAATGCTATAAAAGGCTTTCTTTCTGTGCATTGCATTTTTCTACAGTGTTGATTTTTTAAAAATAATACGGTAAAAGTTCAAAAAATCGACTTTCAGTTGTTGATGATTGCCCCCCCCCCACCCCTTCCTCCAATTAGTTTGTTTTCTAGAAAAAGAAATTCCCTATTTTTTTTGTTTCAAAACGCTCCCGGGTTTTGAAAATGAATATTGGATTTCAAATGGGAAAAGCTTCGTTTTCGAAAAAATGGAAAAAGGAAGTACTTGTTATTAACTTTTTGTAAATTGAGGATTAGTCTCCCAATAACTTTTAATTTTGTGCCCCGAACCCCTGAATATTTCGTCAGGTAAAATATTTTTGATTGAGGTCAAGGTCATTCTTAAAGTAACTTTTAACGAGTAATTCAATGGTGACCTTTAATTTGACCTTGACGATGACTTTATAGGTCATTTCAAGGCCTGGAAAGTGCCCTCAAAATGTAAAATAACAGTTTTTTGTTAAATTCATGCTTAGGTTGGCATTAAAAAAAAATTTTAACATTAATTATTTTTATTCGATAAGTGACTAGTTTCCAAGTATTTTTTTACTAACTTCCAATTTTTTAAAGAATTATTATTTGTGTAAACCATTTTTTTCTCCCGTAAATCGTAAAAGGTTATTATTTTTGGGGATAAATGTTACAGTTTAGGAATTTCAAAAGTAATATTTCTTGTTTAACATATCTGGCCATTATTAAAACAATTTTCATTTGTTTAAGCAATTTTGTCCCCAGTAAATCGTGTAAACCTATTATTTTCTGGAATTAATGTCACAATTAGCGAATATTGGCAAGGCCATTATTAAAGTAAGTTTTAACGAGGAATTCAATGGTGACCTTCACTTTCACCTTGGCGATTACCTTAAAGGTCATTTCAAGGTCTACTTTTTTTCTTAATGGAAACCCCCTTTTTGACATCAAAAATCGATAGAGCGGGAAATTTCACGCTCTAATATGTATTAAGGTCAAGGGTTCAATTTTACCTTGAAGGTCACTCCAAGGGCATTAAAACATAAACAAGGTCCGAACACTTCTGGGAGCAGCAGCCTTTGAAAAAACTTCATAGCAATGGAGGTTATTTGTTACAACAAAGCGCATTCAATGGTGACCTTCAATTTACCCTTGAAGATGACTTTAAAGGTAATCGATTTTCCCGATCTATCGATTTCCGATGTCAAAAAAGAGGGTTTCCATTTTTTTTTAAGTTGAACTTGAAATGACCTTTAAGGTCATCGTCAAGGGTAAATTAAAGGTCACTATTGAATGCGCCTCGATGAAACAAAGAACCTACATTGATATGAAGTTTTTTCAAAGCTGCTGCTCTCAGAGGTGTTCGCACCTTGTTTATGTTATAATGCCCTTGGAGTGACCTTCAAGGTCAAATTGAACCTTTGACCTTAATACATATTTGAACGTGAAATTTCCCGCTCTATCGATTTCCGATGTCAAAAAGGGGGGTTTCCATTTTTTTAAAGTAGACCTTGAAATTACCTTTAAAGTCATCGTCAAGGTCAAATTAAAGGTCACCATTGAATTTCTCGTTAAAAGTTACTTTAACAATGACCTTGACCTCAATGAAAAATATTTTACCTGACGAAATATTCAGAGGGTCGGGAACTTTTTGGACACCCCTGTATATATTTTTTTCAAGGATACGTCGCAGTTATTTAAAAATCTTCATTTGATTAAATAATTTTGCCCCTATAATTTTTTCTGAAGGACATTTCGCAATTATTTAAAAAAATTAATAATCATTCACTTGTACCTTTTCATAGGAAAAGTGAACAAAATTCTACTTTTTCCGAATATCTTTACACTATGTCGCTTATTACTCAGTATTTTACTATCTCAGAACTTATATCCTCATTGTTTAAACAGTAATAATTTCTTAAACATTTTTTTCCAGATACCTTATGGTTAGTTATCTCGTCTGATCGATTTCGTTGAAATAAGAAAATACTGTTTAATAAGCGACATAGTGTAAGAGACTCGAAAATATAATGATTTTCTCCCTCTTTACTATGAATAGGAGCAATTGATAATAGTTGTTTAAATAATTGCAAAATGTTTTCACAAAAAGGATCACTCTTAGCATTCATCAACTACATCAATAACTCCAAAAAATAATAACTTTTCACCATTTACAGAGGAAAACAATTGTTTAAGCAAATGAAAATTGTTTTAATAATTGCCAAATATCCTGAATAAACAAATATCACTCTTAACATTCGTTAATTGTGTAATTAATTCCAGAAAATACTAACTCTTCACGATTTTGTAGAGAAAAATTCTACAAAAAACAATTGTTAAAACAATGGCAAAATATGTTTAAAAAGATATATTGTTTTTGAAATTCGTTAACTATATCATTTATCGCGAAACATAGTTACAAAATACTTGTAAATTTGTCATTTATCGATTAAAAATAATTAATATTGTGAAGATTGAAAAAGTACTGTCTTTAACATGAATTTTGCAGAAAATTGTCATTTTTGATTTTTTGGATAATATTTCGGGCACAATAACAGAGGGTTTGGGAGGGTCAAACTTAAACGTTATTGGGTGGAAATTATTCCTGGAACATTCCTTATGAACTAATTTACAAACAGTTCATAACAAGTACTTCTTTTTTTTAATTTAAAATCCATGTTAATTTCACAAGCCCAGGGGGCACGGGTTAATGTTGACCGATTTGAAACAAATAGGAAATTTTTTTTCTCGAAATCCAACAAATTGGAAGGAAGGGATCAATTACCAAAAATAAAACAAAATTTGGTAATAAGTATACATTTGGACCACCCTAATGCAGATATTGTTTTTTTTGGTCCCATTGTGTTTTTTTTGTGCCATTGTGTTTTTTTTTTAAATGTGAAAAAATCTGTCCCAGTCTGTAGTCGAACCAAGAACTCTTTTAATTTATATGCTTTCACATTATCGAGCATTAGGATAAAATAATACTAATAAGATTTAAATTCAAGTTTACTTTGACGATTTAAGAATGTTCACTGCGTATACTCCACTTCAAAATTGAGCAGTTTTATTGACGATTTACAAATTCGAGGAAAATATGCTGGTTCCTTATTGTAACTAATTTAGAGTTAAAATTGTTTATTTAATAGCACTATAATCAGGGTGTGATTCTATTCCTTGAGAGATTCATTACAACTCTGTGTGATTGATTTTTATTAACGTTAAAATTATCTCAGAAAAAACTTTGTTTATGAAAATAATAACTGTATGATTAAAAAAAATTGGTAATAAAAAACAACCCAAATAGAGTTGTAAAGAATCTTCCAATTGAAACTTCCAGAATTAGTTTATTTTCGTCATTTTATCAATCATTATAAAGATTTGATGAATTTTGTGATTGAGGTTAGCTATAGTAAAAACTAAGAAAAGAATTTTTTTTAAATAAAATTATGCCTCTTGCTGCTGAGGATTATAATCTAGGTATGCCAGTACTTTTTTTCAAAATTTTCACAGTGGATTAACAGTCATATAAAGTTCACAATCACTGTAGATTAAAAGAGTAGAAAGATTTTAAGTAAAACTTCTTTTTTACATCTACATCTGTCGATTTCTTCAGAATATTTTTGCAATATCAGAAATGATCTTGAAGCAACATACATGCAAGATTTATTTGTCATCTGATTTCCGTAAATTCCTCCGATATTTGTCGGACGTTGCGAGACTTTATGTATATCACTAACTTTTCTTCACTCGTGTTGTTTAGAGATGAATGTATTTTTCTTATAATTTCCAGTTATTCCGATAAACACACTATCGCGTGATAGAGGATTGCGTTAACGAAGCTTGAAAAAATTACTACTTATATCTTTTTCATTTTTATCACTTGTTATTATTATTACAAATTGATTTCTCCTAATTAATCAGCTCCTCGTATTAATAATGATTGGAAGTTCATTTCGATCCCCGAAAATAGTACACAATAAAAATGAATACCTTAAAATTGTCACACCTTTAAAATACGGTTGTCAAAATTTAGAAATGAGCGTAGATTAAGCTAACTTATCAGATAACTTATGATTAAATTCTGACATTTAAATAACCTTCTTAAATTTGACAAATTGTGCCTGAATTTAAGTTTATCTCTGAATATTTAAGGTAACAAAAATGTTTAGGTGTAAGAACTTTAAGTATTTTTTTTAGGGTGTTGCAGTCGTTCTTAGATAGTCATATTGTATATTGAGTTTAACCAGGGCGTCTTTTTTAGTCACTTCTTTTTTTCAAGTCACTTTTTAGTCACTTTTTTAAGAAAAAGTAACTATACTCCCTTCTTCAAAGGAAAAAGACCACTTAAGTTACATTAATCCATCTCATTTTAGATTTTGTCGAAAAAAATAAAATGCAATTAATCTGTGTATGAAACCTATTTAGTAATCTATGGTATGAAAATGCTATTCAATATCAGACTTCACACTCTTTCCCCCCTTTTCCGCTTTTTTTTAGAGAATTCCTCTCTTTCCCCTATTTTTGAGAAACTTCCTCTTTTTCTTATTTTTGACTTCAATGCAGTTGCAGTTTAATATTTTTTCTTTGAAATTTAGACCATTTGAACTATTTAGTTTAAAATCCAATTTTTTTAAATTCATCTCTTTTGCTTGAAAGTGTAACTATTTCTTCGAAAATTACCTTTTTTGTTAAAAATGTATCTTTTTGGGATTAAAAGTCAATTTTTTCATGAAGCATTCAACATTGTGGTTCGAAAACTCAACTTTTTTGTTAAAAATTCACCTCTGTTGGTAGAAAATTCCTCTTTTTTTTATAAAAATGCAACTATTTGGTTGAAACTTCAGCAGTCTTGGATTAAAAGTCAAATGATAAAAATGCAACTGTTTGGTTGATAGTTAATACTTTCTTTTTATTAAGGATTCAACTATTTTGTTAAAAATCAATTTTTTCAGTTGAAGATTCATAATTTTAGTTGCAAATTCATTTCTTTGTTTGAAAATTGAACTATTTTGTTGAAAATTCTTTTTTTTGTTTGTTAAAAATTAAGTTTTTCAACTGAAAATTTAACTATTTCATTTTTCGTTGAAAATTTATCTTTTTTTTTTTTAGTAGAAACTTTAACTATTTGGTTGAAAAATCATCTTTTCCGTAGAAAATTAGTCTTTTTGTTTGAAAATTCAACTTTTTGGTTAAAAATTGAATTATTTAGTTGAAAATTCTTGTACTTTGTTGAATATTCGTCTTTTTTGGTAGAAAATTTACCTTCTTAGTAAAAATTAATGTTTTTGGTTGAACATTCATCCATTTCTTTGAGAACTAATCTCTCCTGGTAGAAATATAATGTTTTTTTGTTAAAAAATCAACTATTTGATAAAAGATTAATAATCTGTTTTAGTTCAGGACTTAACTATTTTCTTGAATGTTCGTCTTTTTCGGTTACAATTTTAACTATTACATTTTTCGTCGAGAATTAATTTGTTGTTGTTGAAAATTCAACTACTCGGTTGAAAGTTGGACTACTTTGTTAACAACTAAATTTTTTTGGATGAAAGTTCATTTTTTGACAATTGATTTTGTTCAATTCGGGATTTTTAGCAGTAGAAAATTAATTTTTTTGGTTAAAAATTCATCTATTTTATTGCAATTTCGTCTCTTTTGGTATAAAATCCATCTTTTTAGATGAAAATGCAGCTATCTGGTTAAAAATCAGCTTTCTTGCTTGGACTAAAAGTCACAGGTTAAAAATTCAACTGTTTGGTTAACAATGGATTTTGTAAAAAATCAATTTTTTAGTTGAAGATTCATAATTTTAGATGAAAATTCATCTCTTTGGTTAAAAATTAAACTTTCTGGTTAAAAAATCATGCACTTTGTTGAAAATTCGTATTTTCTGGTAGAAAATTTATCTTCCTAATTGAAAATTAATGTTTTTGGTTAAAGTTGCATCGTGATTTTATTGAAAATTAATCTCTCTCGGTAGAAATGTCATTTTTTTGGTTAAAGATTTAACTATATGGTTAAAAATTAATAATCTGTTTTGGTTGAGGATTCAAATATTTTCTTGCGTCTTTTTTGTTTGAAACATTACTATTATATTTTTCGTCGAGAATTTTTTTTTTTTTTAATTTAATACTTGGTTGGAAGTTGAACTACTTTGTTAACAATTTTTTTTATCAAGATTCGTTTTGTGGAAAATTCTTATTTTTTAGTAGGACATGAATTTTATTGGTAGAAAATTTATCTTTTTGGTTAGAAATTCGTCTATTTTGTTGATGCAACATTTTTGCTTCAAAGCTTAGGAATTGAAACCGTTTTATTTTGCAATTCAGTATGGTACCTACATTAATTTTTTGTACAAGAATTTATTCCCCTATTTTTGTGAAAAAGCACCCTGTTTACCCTGTTTCAAGAGCATTTCAGGCTGTGAAGTCTGGTAAAACTTAAATGATTTTAATTTATAATTTTATGTTTTTCCAGTTCCTGTTGTAAAGCATCGAAATATAAATACTTCGCTGAAGTCTCTTTTTAGTCTTTTTTTTTGTTAAACTGATCAAGCATAAACATGAATGTGCAGTGACCCTTACATATATGAAATAAATAAATCATAATTTTTTTAAGCAGTGCATACAGTGCTATGTAAGACATTTAGAGTGCTAATTTCCATATAGTTGATTTCCATGTTCACTCATCCGCTTTTCAAGGTTTGACTGTCTACATTTGTCTACTTTTAATGTTTGCAGAAATCGCATATTTATGTTTATGCAAATCAGAGTTGCATATACATATATAGCAGTTTTTATATTTAGTGACATCGGATTCCATTGCGCGTAATTAGCAAACACGCGACTGTGGGAGCGGAAATCACATTCCATATTACACTTCTGTTTTATTAAAAAAAAAATTATTATACAATTTTTTTCGATTTACTATTAAATTATTAGTGTCGTTATGAACTCTCTGGTATCACAGAAAAGCATTGGTGAGAAATTTGTTATTAATATGAACTATAAAAGCGGTATGCGCGCAATTATTAGTTTTTTTCTCTCACGCAATTTTTAAATTGAAATATAAAATTATTAATATTACAAGATCTTTGTATTTCGTAATATCTATTATCTAAAATAATAGAATAGAAAATCAAGGATAATATTTTTATAATTGATAAAAAATCATATCTTAGCCTCAGAATTAATACACTGTTAGAAAAATCTGTACTAAATTTACTATACATGTAATGGAAGCAAAAATGCACAACATGAAATTAAATTTAGTATACCAGCGTACAGTAAATTTAGTATATTTATACTGAATTTAGTACACGCGTATACTAAATTTGATATACGTGTATACTAAATTCAGTATGAATATACTAAATTTACTGTACGCTGGTATACAAAATGTAATTTCATGTTCTGCATTTTTGCTTCCATTACACACTGAGAAAAATGAATAGTTGGGGCTACTACCTTTTTATTAGTAAAGCATTCATTGGTTCTTACAACTGTTCAGTTAGTAACACCAACTAAGCAAGTAGTCGGTTTAGGAAGCCGTTTGTAGTACTCGTGACTAGTTTACATTAGTAACGTTTTAGTAGTCAGAGTTACTAATAAATTAGTCATCTGTACTACTCATTGATTTTTCTGACAAATTAAAGTAGTTGGCTTAACTATTTTATTTGCTACCGTGGTTGGTACGACTGAGAATGCGACAAAGGTACCAACATACCTGCGGTAAAACGTGGGAGATCGTTTAGACATGGCCGTCATAACTCGTTGCTCACTTGATGTCTCGTTCATCATTTATTGAAGGAAGTATCAGAAGTGTTGCAAAGTTTAGGCTTCGGGGATTATATCGAAGCATTTGAAAGTATGTATAAGAAATTGAAAAATCAAACGAGTTTTAAGTTTTACTGGAAATCCTAACCTACAAAGTGCATCTGCAATTAGAAAGATCCCAGTGGGCATAGGGACATATTTTTTTAGAACGTCTTATCAGCTGAACTGACATCAGCGTCCCTAAGATGTCCCAAAAAAAAGATGCCCGCGTGCCCACTGTGATCTTTTCAATTCAGTTTTCGATAGTATAGTGACAGATTTTAATTAGTCCATGTGACAAAAAGAAAATAGTTATACCTACAAATTTGTTAGTAGACATGACAAACTATATTAGTAAGGTCAACTACCTACAGACAGTCGTTTTTACAAACTGAAATAGTTAGTCTACCTAATTAAATAGTAACGGCAACTACTCGTGCCCCAACTAACAAAAATAGTTCTCACTGCTAACTAAATAGCAGTACCATTATTTACTAACTAAAATAGTTGTTCCAACAATTTTATTAGTTGTCCCAACTAATCTTTTTTTTCAGTGCATGTATATTAAATTTAGTAGAGATTTTTTTAACAGTGTATACAATAATATTTTTGTACAACATACAGAAAATCAATCCGTTGCATTTTTCTTTGAAAATACCATTTTCCAAAGAAAAACACTAATATAACCTAATTTTATAAAAAATTCTAAGTTTATGTTTTGACGTTACATGTTTTTTATTCATTTAACCGATTTCCGATGAAAAATGTTAACATAATCTAAAATTTGTTTAGAAATTATAAATCTTCTTTGAAGTCTATATCCATTTCCGGTGAAAAGCGCGAGAATAATCTACAGTTGTTTAAATTAAAATTTTCATCTTCTTTGGAATTCAATGATTTTCTATTAAAATTACCGATTCCCACCATAAAACGACAACAAAAGCAAAAAACGTGCAAAAATTTGGAATTTAATGACTCTGAATGATAGTCTAAACATGAATGATAATACAAGAAATCTTATGATATTTTAAATTAAAAATACCAATTTGCGACAAATAGCACTAACATAACATAGCCAAAAATGGTTTAAAATTGTAAACCTTCTTTAAAATTTAATGATTCTTCGTATAAATAATTTAATCAATAATCGATGTTTCCGGTGAAAACCGCTGGCTTAACCTACAATTGTACAAAAAAAATTTAATCATCTTTGAAATCTAATGATTTTTTGATAAAAATACCGATTTCTGGTATAAAATTTCAACATAACCTAAAATCCTTCAAAAGTTGTGAATCTTGTTTGAAATCTAATTTTTAAATTTAATATACCAATTTCTGATGAAAAACACTTAACCAAATCTCAAATTGTCAAAAGATTCTAAATCTGGTTCAAATTATAATGATTTCTGTTTTAAAATACGAGTTTTCGATGTAAAAAACAGCATAACCTAAAATCGTTAAAAACTTATGAATCTTCTTTGAAATATAATAATTTTTTTTACTAAATATATCGATTTCTGGTTTAAAATACCAACATGACCTAAAATGGTTTAAAAGTTATAAATATTCGTTAAAGTCTTAATTTTTCTATTAAAAATATCAGTTTCCGATGATAAACACTAAAAATAATCTAAAATTGTTCATAGATTCTAAATCTTGTTTAAATTATAATAATTTTTGTTTTAGAATACCTATTTTCGATGTGAAACGCCAACACGTTACCTAAAATTGTTAAAAAATTGCGAATCTTCTTTGAAATCTAATGATTTTTTAATGAAAATGTCAATTTCCTACAAGAAACGCTAAAACAATCGGATTTTTCAAGCTTGTAAATTTTATAACTTTAAACAAAAATAATTGGATTTAAGTATTTTAAATCTAATGATTTTTGTTTAAAAATACAAATTTTAGGTTAATCATACAAAACATAACCTAATTTTTTATTAAAAATACCAACAATTTCCGACGAAAAACACTAACATAACAGAAAATTGTTGAGAACTGTAAATCTTCTTCAAAATCGAATGATTTTTTCTATAAACAGCGACTTTCGGCGTAAAATTTCAGCATAACCTAAAATCGTCTAAAAGTTGTAAATCTTCTTTGAAATGTTGGAAATACGATTTTGATTACTAAAAATACCAATTTTCGATGAAAAATACTAACATAATCCAAAAATTTTAATAGATTTCAAACCTTGTTAAAATAATAAAGATGTTTAATTTTGTTTAAAAATACAAAGTTTTGATGTAAAACGTCAACGTAACCTCAAATTGTCAATGCAATTATGAATATCTTCTTTGAAGTATAATGAGTTTTGAATAAAAATTTCAATTTCCGACAAAACCACTAACACAATCCAGAATTGTTCAAACTTGTAAATGTTATTATTTTAAATAAAATCCATTGTATTCAAGTCTATTTTTATTTAAAAATACTAATTACAGACGAAAGCCACCAACATAACCTAAAGTTGTTGAAAATTGTAAATATGCTTAGAAATATTGTACATATTCTTTTAAATTTAATAAATTTCTATTAAAAATACCGATAATTGTCTACGAAAATCATTAACATAACATGACATAAAATGGTTCAGAATTGTAAACCTTCATGAAAATCTGATAATTTTTGTTTAAAATAAACGATTTCCTGTAAAAACTTTAGTGTAACCAGAAACTGTTAAAAAATTACCAATTTTGTTCGAAATAAAATATTTTTTCTAAATACCAATTTTTGGTGTAAAACTCTAACGTAAACTGAAATTATGAAAAAATTATGAACCTTTATAATCAAATGATTTTTGTTTAAAAATTTCAATTTTCGGTAAAAGCGAAAAACGTAAATTGTTGAAAAATTTGCAATTTTTTAAATCTAATAGTTTTCTAAAATTGGAAATCTTAAATATGATTTTTGTATCAAAATGCTAATTTCTAGTGAAAAATAATAAAACAACCTAAAATTTTTAGAAATTGTACGTCTTCCCCGAAACTTAATTATTTTATATTAAAGGTCTTTAAAAAATACTAATTTACAGTAAACAGCACCAACATAAAACATGTATAATATTTTCAACAATCTATTAGATAATTTTATTTCGAGATTTTTGAAACATGTCGTTAAACATAGGCCTGAAATGGTAAAAAAATCTTTTAAATCTTGTGAAATTCCTTGAAATACCTTGAAATCCCTTGAAATCTTTGGAGTCACTAAGAATCCCCTCAAATTTAATTTCATTCGAATTATTTTCCAAAGTTCTCTAAAAATCCCTTAAAAAGCTTTGGAAATACCATCAACTTTCTCTAAATCATTTGACATTTTTTAAATCTCTTGAAATCCCTTAAAATCCCTTGAAATATTTCCTTTCAGAATCGTAAAAATCCATTTAAGCTCGTAGAAATCGTTTGAAATCCCTTGATTATTTAAATTAAGTTCAACTTATTCATTAAAAGTCTCTTTAAAATCGTTTAAACCCTTAGAAATCTTTAAAATCGCTTGAAATCCATATAGATTCTTTAAAATCTCTTCGGATTTTGGATCTATAATCTTTGCACTTGCAAGAAATCCTTTGAAATTTTATTTAATTTTATTTATTTTCCAAGTTTTTTCTCTGGAAATCCCTTAAAATTTAGCTCAAAATCATTGAAAATTCTTTGAAATCCCTTGAAAATTTTTTAATCTCTTGAAATCCTTTGGAATCTTAATAGCTTAAAATCTTTAAGATCTTTTTAAATTCCCTAAATCCTTTGCAATAATTGGAGATCCTATAAAATTCCTTAAATCTAATGAAATTCTTTGAAATACCTTTAAATCGTTGGAAATCCTACAAACTTCTTTGACATTCCTTGAAATTTTTGAAGTCTTTTGAAATTATTTCCTACGTCGTTTTCTACGTTAAGTAAATAAATGAATCATTCATTTGTGATTTTTCTATTTTTTGCATAACTTCTTTCAACATTTTAACATTATTTATTTCTGTAGGGAAGACCACCCTACAGTAGATAATGATCTTACAGTAGATAATCATTAATTTAAAATACTGAATAGGGTGCCAATTTATAATGTAATATTTTTTTTCTTAAGGTCTTAGCCTCTAAATTTGTACAGTTTGACAAAAAAAGACCACGTATTTTTTTTTATATAAAATTTTCTTGAGTTCCCGCAAGACGTTTAAAGTTCTAGGTTCGCTAAATATTTTCGTAGCTAGAAGAAAAAACACGGTGTAATTTTTTTGTTTTAATAACAAATCCTATAGGGTGAGACTTTGAAAATTTATTAAATTTGCTCAGATACGTCACTTAAATCGTGTAAGTTTCAAAAATTCATTGGGTCTTACTTACATTTTCTTGACATTTAAGTGATGTACTGTTCGAAAGAAGGGTTTTATGCGCAAGTGTTATAAGCTAAAAATGTCGTTTATAAAAAAGTAAAATTTTGTTTGCACGTTCATTTTTTCTCTGCAGTTTTTGTCGCATTTATTTTTGCACTTAAACCCTCAGTTCAGCTAAAGAAGTAGAAAATGCAATTTTCTTGACATTTAAGTGATGTACTGTTCGAAAGAAGGATTTAGGACCAAAAATCTGTTATTAAAAAATGTTCCTTGCAAAAGAATGAAATATCTTTATTATATTTATTTTTCACTAGAGCTCATAGTTTAAGAGAGAAAATGAAAAAAAATACATTTTTTATCTTCAATCGCCTTGAGCGGGATGTAAGATACATTTTTTTTAGAAAATAAACAATGCGTGAAAAATGTTTTCATGCAAAGAAAAATCTCAGGGGGTAAGACCCAATGAATGTATGAAACTTAAATTATTTAACTGTCGTATCTGAGCCAATTTAATAAAGGACCCCGCACCAAATGTACAGAAAAAAGCCTTATGATAAAAAATTCTAAAAAAAAAATTTTCTTGTATTTTCGAACCTGCAAACTGAAAATTCGAGAGAAAAATGTCAGAAAGATGGACAGCTTTTAGACAAACACTTGTCCAAAGTTTCGATTTTTACATGTATTTTAATGGAAAAATGCTTATTTTAGAAAAATGTTTTTTTTCCTCAAAAACGCTATGATAGATTTGACTAAAACTTTTATATTTTGACGATCAGGCGTACCGAATCAAAGGATTCATACCCACGAACTAGAAATATTAACGATTTTTTGGGTATACAGCATGTTTTTGGGGGTGTTTTTGTACCCTAAACATCCAAGTAACATATGTAAATCAACATTTCTTAGTAACTAAAATCAATCGAGATTTTTATTCAACTGCTACGGTATGAAACGACTTTTCAATAAGTGGAGTAAGCGCACATAGCAAGAATATGTTTTGACCTGATTTTAGGGGATGTTTTACCATCCCTTAAACAATGAGTCTGAAGTTCCTACCGCATTAATCAATAACGAAAAATAATTTTATTTTTAAATGCATGAAAGCCGCTATTTTATGACAGAATATAGTCGCGTACAACCCTAAAAACTTCTTAAAGCACTTTCAACCCCTTATCAGATATAAAACTCACCCAAACTAGCCCTAAATATTTTTAAAATTCAACAAAACCAACCAAATTCAAAAATCCGCCCAGTTTTTGCTGATAATAATTTCAATTGATGCCAAAGGGGCACACATAAAGTCTCAACCCTTCAGCACATGTAGAACTCACCCCAGCCACCCCCGAATATTTTAAAAGTTCAATAAAATCGCCCTAATTCAAAAATACGCCAGGTTTTTCTGATAATGTTTTCAGTTGATGCCAAAGGGACAAAAAAGTGTCTCAATCCCTCAGCACATATAGAACTCACCCCAGCAACCCCTAAATATTTTTAAAATTCAATACAAACACCCTAATTTCAAAGTACACCAGGATTTTTCTGAAAATGTTTTCAGTTGATGCCAAATCTAAAATGCCAAAACTAAAATGCCAAAACTAAAATGATCATTTTCCATTAAAATACATGTAAAAATTGGAACTTTGATAAGTGCGTATCTGGAAACTGTCCTTTCTTCTTACTTTTTTGAATTTATTGAATTTTTAAAATATTTAAAAATATTTAGACTTGGATGAGTTCCACATGTACTGAGGTGTTGAGACTTTATGCGTGCCCTTTTGGCATCAATTGAAATTATTATCAGCAAAAACTGGGCGGATTTTTGAATTAGGTTGGTTTTGTTGAATTTTAAAAATATTTAGGGGTAGCTTGGGTGAGTTTTATATCTGATGAGTGGTTGAAAGTGCTTTAAGAAGTTTTTAGGGTTGTACGCGACTATTTTCTGTCATAAAATAGCAGCTTTCATGCATTTAAAAATAAAATTATTTTTTGTTATTGATTAATGCGTTAGGAACTTCAGACTCATTGTTTAAGGGATGGTAAAACATCCCCTAAAATTAGGTCAAAACATATTCTTGCTATGTACGCTTACTCCACTTATTGGAAAGTCGTTTCATACCGTAGCAGTTGAATAAAAATCTCTATTGATTTTAGTTACTAAGAAATAATGATTTACATTATGTTACTTGGATTTTTAGGGTGCAAAAACACCCCCAAAACATGCGGTATACCCAAAGAATCGTTAATCTTTCTAGTTCGTGGGTATGAATCTTTTGATTCGGCACGCCCGAACGTCAAAATATAAAAGTTTTAGTCAAATCTATCATAGCGTTTTTGAGGAAAAAAAAAACATTTTGCTAAAATAAGCATTTTTCCATTAAAATAACATACATGTAAAAATCGAAACTTTGGACAAGTGTTTGTCTAAAAACTGTCCATCTTTCTGACATTTTTCTTTCGAATTTTCAGTTTGCAGGTTCGAAAATACAAGAAAAAAGTTTTTTTAGGATTTTTTATCATAAGGCTTTTTTCTGTACATTTGGTGCGGGGTCCTTTTCAAAGTGTCACCCTATAGGATTTTTTCATAAAACAAAAAAATTACGTGTTATTTATTTTAAGGCTAAAAAAATATTTAGCGAACCTAGAATTTTAAACGTCTTGCGGGAGCTCAAGAAAATTTTATATAAAAAAAAATACGTGGTCTTTTTTTTTTAAACTGTACAAATTTAGAGGCTAAGACCTTAAGAAAAAAAATTACATTTTAAATTGGTACCCCAATACTTATGAATGTAAAATAATTAATTTAATGCAATTAATAGTTAAGAGACGATACGTGTTAATATATCAAGTTTAGAATTGATTATTTTACTTTTATTTGTTATAATTAATGATTAATTATCTACTGTTATTCATTATCTACTGCAGGGTGGTCTCTCCTACTGAGTTTCTTATAATAATATTCTATAATGATTTTTCTAGAATCACCAAAATATAAGAGATTTATTATAGGAAAATCATTATAGGTCTATACTAAATTTCTGATGATATTTTTCGCAAGGGTGTCACGACGATAACAGTTATTTACAGACCCGTTGAATAGTCTTAAAAATCTGGAAAAACTGTAAAACTCAAAAAATGTATAGGATTTTAGGATATTAAATATTTCCATACCATGGTGTGTATTTCATTCTGAACTGTGACGTATGGCGACTTTGTGAAACTCTCCGCCTGGGGTGACTGCTAGGGATATTGATCAGCCACCCGTGCCGAAGCGATGTTGCGGAATGAATGTGCTTTTTGAATAAGCAGCACAGGAATTACATATTGATCTAAAATTTATCCCTTCCCCTACACATCGCTTACTTACTTTTACCATATGAATTCCGTGACCCCTGGTAGAATAACGAGGCTAGATTCGGGCTAGTTACGCGTATCCCGAAAGGGATTTGGCTTAATGGTTATAATAATAAATAATAATAATAATAACATGCGATACTTAAATCAGTCATGCATGTGTGATGATTATTCAATTGTATAAACAAAAAGGAGATTAGTTTTACACTGTAAAAAAAGTTGGTGTAATTTTACATCGTGCCACGATGGAAATTATTCGATCTGCGTGCGACAATATAATTTTACACACTTTTGTACAAAAAAATGCAGGACGTAAATGGCCTGGACCACATTCCAATTTTGAGGTTATGTTCGTCAGGTTATACATTTTTAAACACTCTACACGGAGAAAAAAATCGCACTGTTATAGTAGGCTGAGCTCTTAATATTACAGCACGGAACTTCATGTGCGAAATTGGTATGAATTTCTACCAATATTGGCATCAGGTTAGACATTTTTGGCATTAAATGTCCTATACTATAAAAGAATCAAGCGCATGCCGTTATTGCTAGAGTCACATGCCCTTAGAGCAGTTGTGCCTTGTGGAAATAGCTCGAACTTTGCCTTGCTACGGTTGTAAGAAAACCCATCCTATTAGAGTATGAGTACTCTTACAAAAGAGATATTAGGCCACGCGCAAGCGCCGGTAGGCGTGGCCTAATATCTCTTTTGTAAGAGTACTCATACTCTAATAGGATGGGTTTTCTTGCAACCGTAGCAAGGCGAAGTTCGAGCTCTTTTCGCAAGGGATAACGGCTTTAAAAGCATGAAGCTTTGTACTTTTTTAGGATAAAGGGATTCCTGCTTAAAATGAATGAATTTTTTACCAGGATAGCAAGAATGAAACCTGCGACAAAAGCATGACTAGTGTTCTTACTATTATAGGCATATTTTTTTCTCCGTGTAGCAGGATAAATAAAAGCGCATATTACTTTTCTTAGATATCGTTTTGAATAAAAAAAGATATATTTTTTTTATTCACATAGAACTCATCACTATTAGAGCAATATTAGAGGCTCTGAGACGTAATTTTATGATAAAGTCCAACGCGCAATCTCTTTCTGTCAGTTTGTTGATGGATTGTCGATTTATGTCCTGTTTGTAATTTCTCAGGATGCCAAGACGTAACAATACTACCCGTTTGTGAAATTATGCTAGATACTCCAACTTTACAAAAAAAAGTTTTAATTTGTAAGCGCATTTAAATTTATTCACTTACGTGAATTGACTACGTGCCACACTGATCGAATAATTTCCATCGTCAGACATAGTAATTTTACATCGGACAGTTATTTCATACTGTTCCATGGGGTGAAATTGGACTAGATTGTGAATTTCTGAGCGACATTGGTAAATTTACCAGGTTATACATTGTAATTTGAAAATACACTGCTCGTGAAATGACAATCTAATTGTAAATATCACAAAAGATTTTTGTACAGTCCTTATTTAAATTTTATTTATTTATATAAATTGATTGGATGAAAAACGATGAGAATGCGAGGTAATTTTGTATATTAATTTGAAATTGGTTGTTGACAGAATGGTTCTTGTGGTGAATGGGGTTCTGCAAGAAGAACCCCCGGCGGACAGCAGGTCGTTATATGCGGCCCACCCAGTGTATCGTGAGACCGCAGCCCAGCTCCACTCGATGCCGGCAAAATTAGTGGGCCCTGTGGGCCTTCTTTACGTCCAGCAAAGAGAAATGGCTGCAACCCTCCCCCACGACAGTAAGTACACGCATTATGTTACGCAGAATTCCTAATCAATTGAAGTCTCTAAAGCTAATAGCATATAATTAGCATTATTAGCCATACAATCTCAGATGCATTTCTGAGAATTTTTATCACGCAAGATTAATACCTTATTGAAAATTCCGACGTCGTAAAGTACGTAGGAAACTACGTCGGAAATAGGGATGGTATACGACGTCGTTTCTGACGTGTTTCCGACGTCGTGATTTGGTGAAAAATTTCTTGTAAATAGATTGTTTATTTATTTTAAAAAGTTATACAGATTTCACATATAAAGTTCTTTAAACCTGTAAGCATGAAAATCAAATTCATTAATATGCACAATCATCAGGGTTGCTATAGGTCAGGGAATTTCAGAAGTTAGGGAAAGTCAGGGAATTTAAAATTAGTCAGGGAAATCAGGGAATGTCAAGGAATTTAAAATTTTTCAGGGAAAGTTAGGGAATGCCGGAAAAAACCTGACAGTCAGGAAATTTTCGATACATTGAAGTTAAAGCTAATTTTATTATTTTGATGAAAACTCGTCTTTTTGGGTTAAAAATTCGTCTATTTTGGTAAAAATGGCATCTTTTTGGGTTAAAAGTCACAACGGTTTGGTTGAAAATTAATCTTTTTTGGTTGAGGATTCAACTGTTTTGTTGAAACTTTGTCTTTTGGGGTAGAATATTAAGCTTGGTGAATAATTCATATTTTTGGTTGGAAATTTAACTATTAGGTTGAAAATTTATTTAAAAATTCAAATATTTGGTTGAAAATTCATGTATTTTGTTAAAAATTAATCTTTTCTTGTAGAAAATTATAAATAAAAAAAATTGCAATCGAAGAAAATTTTTTTAACCAAAAAGATCAAGTTTTAACTAAAAAACACTAATTTTCAACAAAGTAGTTGAATTTTCACCTAAAACAGATAAACACTGCTTAAGTTACTGTACTTAAGTTTAAATTAAAAATGTATCTGTTTTAGGCAAAAATTCAACTATTTTGTTGAAAATTAGTGCTTTTGGTAGAAAAGTCATCTTATTATTTGAAACTTCATGTTTTGGGTTCAAAAGAAATTTCTTTGGTTGAAAATTTTGTTTTTGAAAATTTATTTTTCTAACTAAAATTTAACTATTCTATTCTCAGTTGAAAATGGATTTTTTTCAGCTTAAAATTGATGTATTTTGTTAGAAACTTGTCTTTTATGCTAGAAAGTCAATCTTTTGTGGTGAAAATTCAACAATTTGGTTGAAAACTTATTTTCTTGTTGTTGAAGATTCATAATTTTAGTTAAACATTAATTTATTTAACTGAAAATTGAACTATTTTGTTGAAAATTAGTTTCTTTTTCAGTTAAATATTATTTTCTTTAATTGAAAATGTAACTATTTCATTTTGGTTGAATATATATTTTTTTAATTGAAAATTCACTTATTTTGTTGAAAAGTCGTATTTTTCGGTTGAAAACTCAATTTTTTCGCATGAGACTAGTCTTTTTCGATTGAAAATTCAACATTTTGGGTGAGATTTTTTTCTTCATTTACTAAAAAATCGTTCTTGGTTGAAAATTCAACTCTTTTGTTGAAAATTAGTATTTTTCTGTTTAATTAAGCTGTTCTTAATTGAAAATTTAAAAAATTTTCGGTGGAAATGTCAACTATTACACTTTTTGTTGAGAATATATATTTTTTTATCAGAGATTTACCAAACCAATTATTATCTCATCCAAAATGTTGAATTTTCAAGCCAAAAAGACTAGTTTCATGCAAAACAATTGAGTTTTCAACACTATGGTTGAAAATTGGACTATTTTGTTTAAAATGCCTTTTTTATTGGTTGGAAATTAATGATTTTATCTAAAAATGCAATTCTTTCGATTTCTATTCAAAACTGTTCTCTTTGAGTTCAAAACTCAACAATTTGGTTGAAAATTCATATATTTCACATATGTTTTACGTAGTTGCGGATGACCCCTTATAAAATTATTTGTAACTGTTGGCACTAAAAATGTTTATAAAATAATTTTAGAAAATATTTTTCTTTCATTAACATTATTGATCTCCGATATGTAAGATTGTTTTCGTGCCTAAATGAAAAAATGAAAACGTTCCGGGAAAATGACAAATTGCTCAGGGAAAAGTTACGGAAAGTCACGGAATTTCGAGATTCGGATTAGTAGCAACCCTGAATCGTTTAGTTTTCTGCATAACTGGCTCATTACTTTATTGCGATATAATTCAAGTTCAAATACAAGATTTAAGTTCAGTTTACCAAATGCATAAATTGTTCAAAATAGAAAATTATACGCACATTGATCAAAATGTAAAATGTTAGCGGCCATATTACTTTGTTCCTTCAAGGAACCAGAAACAGGAACAAAGGCCAGAAGCGCGTCGTGATCTCCAAACTCATGGTTCTATTTGTTAAAAAGTTCCTTCCAAATAAGTACAATTTTCTATTCCAATCAATTTGTACATTTGATAAACAGAACTTTGAGAAAATCTTAGATTTAAACTTGTATATATTGACATAAAGTAATGGGGTAATTATGCAGAAAACTATTTTCATAAGGATTATGTTGACAGCTTTCTAGAAACTTTTTTGTTAAATTAAGGGTCCTTTTATTTCAAAAAAGTAGCTATTTACACTAAATTTTCGTTTTAAGTCACAACCTCGTCAACTACGTATGGAATCACGTCAGGAACGACGTCGCAATCCACGTCGGAAGCTATAAGTCTATAAGTCGTTTACTATTCAAATTTCGGACGCAGTTTACGACGCCGGATCCTGTACGCCATTTCCGACATAATTTATGACGTCATTTTTTATTGTCCTACGCAGTTTCGTACGTAGTTTACAACGTCGAAATTTTCAATAGGACAGTCAAGTTAGTTTGTAACGTGTCACCCCCGTGTTTATTCTCAAGGCAGTACACCGAATCTGTAGAGTTCGAAAGGCGGTAACTTACGTTAGGAACGCCGGTAACTTACCGGTAAGTTCTCGACCGATTTTTTTCGAGAATTTACGAGAATTTAATTTTTTTACCGCAATAAATGTAAACTTTTGAGCTCAAATGGTTTTGAACGCACCCTGTGATGATTTTTGGTAACTTAGGGAATATATTTCAAAGTATTAACAGTTGGCAGCATTGAGTAGTATAAGAAACAAAGTAGACAAAAAACGAGTTTGAAGTTTGAACACGCCGCATGCCATGCTGTGCACAGAATAACGCAAAACTTCTGTGTTTTTTTAACGTAAAGTCCACGAAGTCGATTCTCTCAGCTAAAAATGCAAAAGAAAAAAAGTTTGTTATGGAAATTCTTTCAACAAGTAGTGAATAAGGATAATAAAGTTGCTTACAAGTGCAATTATTGCAGTGAACTTTGCGACTTTTCTAAGCCCACTTTGACCCTAGGGTGGAATCTAGAGAAAAAGTTCTAAAACTATCTTCATAATTTGCACCAATACTATGGAAATGTCCGCTGAAAATAAGCCCAAGAATATTTTAAAATCTTAATTATTTCCAGAGTTATTCCAATTTTTGGAAAACATTCAAATTTGAAGTTTCTTTTGCAATATGGCTTATAAAGTTGTCATTTTTCCTTCAATTTGGATTGATTAGAAATAGAATTTTATTACATTTCGTATTATAATGAAGAAAGTTTTTAAAAGTTTTTAATTTTTTGTTACATTTTTTTAAAGCGACAGGTCAAAAAGAATATTATTTAACCCTAGAAGTCCACACATATTTGAGCACTCATCGAGTCCACACTGGGGTCCAGTGGCCCCCATCAAGTTCAAGATGTGTCCTACGCCTCACAAAATTATTTTTGTCAACAGTGATGGTCATAATCTTATCCTGGGGATGTTTGGAGTATCTTAGGAACGAAATTACTATAAAAAAATTTTTATATACTTTATAAGCAATTTTACGCAAAAAGAGTCCGAAGAAAAAAAGCGTAAAATTACGGAAATAGAGTTTAATTTTTTTTGTTTTAATTTCTCCTAGGGTTTTAAAGATGCATTGTTGGAGAATCAGAAAAAAATATGCCCCGTCAATTCTTTTCAAAAAGTTGAATTATTCGGAGGGATGAAAAATGAGAAAATTCAAAAGTACAAAAACGTTATTTTTATTTTATGTGTCCTAAATATACAAAAGAATTGTTTCAAAAGTTCAAAAAAGTAAAATGGAATTGTCTATATTGTTTTTTTTTTAGTTTTCAATTTATAAATGTTATTATTGTGCAGACGCACAATCAGTGCAGCGACCCGAGCGGTGATCGTCACTCATCGCACGTTGGCAAGAAGCGCAGCCGATCGAGTTTAGCCGCAATTTAGCCTTATAGACCACTTTTACCCAGAAATGTAATATACTATTTTTAAAGTAATATTTCATTAAAAATTTGCTTTTCTCACATAATTTTGCACATAAAGAAACCAAAAATAATTAAAAAGAAAATTTCACTTATCGTACGAAAAAGTTACACTGAGTCCACACTGGATCCAATGTCCCCCACTCACGTTTTACTCCTACCTTGCTTCCTACCTGAGGACTAACTGGCGACGCCAACCTATGTGACCTGTCCTTAGATATCTAAAACGAATTTACATTGGGTCGAAACATCGATATTGATCTTTGTCTAAAAGGGACACTCAATTGAAAAAGCGCTGGGGTCCAATGGCCCCCAGTGTGGACTTCTAGGTTTAAGAATATCGATGAGACTGAGTAAGCTAATTGCAGTATTAAGTCTCTTGAGACTGAGCAACGACGAATAGTTATAAGTCACAAGCAATGATATTTAATAGTCACTATGTCTTTCCTACATAACTCGTTAGTTTCTTATAAGTATTTTAGCTGCTTAGTTTTGTTCATTCCAAAATCTAGATAGTAAGGTTATTTAGGAACGGCTATCAGATTAAGTTTAATTACAGCATTAATTCTCCAAGTTTGATCAACGAACTGTTATAGATTATAGCCAATAAGTCACAAATGAGGTTTATATAATACTCACTCTTCTACGTTAACTATTTATCTTCAGCTAAGTATCATAGGTACTTAGTTTTGCTAATACAAAAAATTATAATTTTTAAGGAATGTAAAATTTTACTTAAAACTTGTTCGAAACCAAAGCTTAATAATGTTTGAGAGATTTCATGTAATCGATCAATTAAATTCTATTATGAAAAATATGAAGTATATTGTATATAAAACTGCAAAATGATGTTAATTCCCAATATTTATTGCTATTTAGGTATGAGAGCTTTGAATATACACGTTATTTATTTTAAAAAACAAAAAATAATAGTAAAAAATGAATATTCTCGTAAATTCTCGCATTCTCGGTAACATACGGTAACGTTCTCCGTTACCTTCTCCAAATCTTTGTTACCGAGAATTTTCTAACTCTACGAATCTGTCCACCTTCACCGAGTTTTTAGATCTCGGTGCATTTCGTTGGTTCCAACGTTCTGGAAATATACCTCTCAGGTGCCAGGCGTACCCCATCGCACAGTGAATGCCGTGGACCTCTTTGCACAGCAAAGTGAATTTAACCCACTGCGCCATCCGGCAGCCTCCTTTTTAGAAGACAGATGAATTTTGAACCAAAAAAGATGAATATCAAACCAAGAAGTTTTCTACCAAAAAAGATGAATTTTCAACCATTAGGGACGAGTTTTCTATACAAAAGAATGGATTTTCAACGAAATTGATAAATTTTAGATCGAAAAAGATAACATTTCAACAATATAATTGAATTTTAAAAAATAAATAAAATTCCAAAAAAATACATAGTTCATTTTCAACTAAAATTATGAATCTCCAAGAAAAACAAATAATTTTTAGCTAAGAATTTCAACATTAACCAAGTAATTAAATCTTTAATAAAAAATGAATAATTTTCAACAAAAAATAAAATAGTTGATATTTCAACCAAAAAGGGCTTAAGTTTCAAATCAAGCCTAAAAGGCGAATTCTCTATAAAAAATAGTTAAATTTTCTATCTGAAAATATGAATTTTCATCCAAACAAGTTGTTTTCAACCAAATAGTTAAATTTTCTACCAAAATAATAGAGTATTTAACCTAAAAAGATGAAGTTTCAACAAAACAATTTAATTTTTAAGCAAAAAGACGAAGTTTCCACAAAACCGTTGAATTTTCAACTCGAAAATATTAATTTTCAACCAAAAAGTTAATTTTCAATTAAGTAGTTGAATTTGAAACTAAAACCGATCAATTTTCAAAGAAAAATGAAATACCTAATTTTTTAGTTCCAACAATTATTTTTTATAAATAAAGCGAATTTTCAACAAAATAGTTAAATTTTCAACCAAGTAGTTGAATTTTCAATCATAAATAAATTTTCTGCCAAAATATATCAATTCATAACAAAATACATAAATTTTCAATCAAATTGTTGACTTTTCATCTAAAAACGAATAAACATATTTTCACCAAAAAATGGAATAGCTAATTTTTCAATTAAAACAATTAATTTTCAAACAAACAAAAAAATAACAATTTTCAATAAAAAAAAGCGAATTTTCAACAAAATAGTTCAATCTTAAAACAATAAAATGAATGTTCAACAAAGTAGTTCAACTTCTAAACAAATACTTGAATTTTGAACCAAAAACGATGACTTTTTTTCAAAAGCGTTTAAATAAATAGTTTTATATGTACATTTTTAAAAAACATATTAAGTTCAATGTACAAATTGAAATTGAAGTTTTTAAAAATGCAATACCCCACCTTCCCCTTCCCCCTCCGCCATTCACCAACCTTTCAAATGCAACACATGACCTGGACCGTTCCCGCGGCCCCTGGATTGTAATATTGTTATTCATTTTTCAAATTAAACAATTTCCTAAATAATATTTAATGAAAATGTAACTATTAAAAATGGTAAAAAATCTATATATTTAAATAAGCAATTATAGTATAAACTATTATTTTGATTAAATACGCTTTTGTTTATTTTCTAATTTTTTTTCGAGTTTATAAATAAAATTAGAGATTAAGCAATATTTTAACCTTGACTGTACGTCGAGAAGATCCTTAAATTCTAAAAGTAAAGAATCTATTTTATCTACATTATTATTCAAAATTCCTAACCCTCGTAAATCTAGAATTATGATGTTAACCTCTACAGTAGGAAGTTAAGGAAGTTATCCTTATGGAGTGAATCTCCAAATTAATCAGATATTTATAAGGATTTATAAAATCAATTAAATTTGTCCAATTACACTACTTGACGGTATGAGAAATTGCCTATCACGTCAGGATTTTGAGAAAATTGAGGTCAAAGTGTAAAAAAACGCGTTTTTGGCCACATTTGAGCATTTATAGCGGTTGAACCCGACGTGCTAGAAACTTCGAAAGTATCTTAATACACGACGAAAAGACGTGCTAGGCAATTTCTGATACCGGATTCGTATTCAGCGCCAAAAAATCTATCGAAATCGCCTAGTCACATTCCATTCAGATACAAAAAGCAAAAAACGTCATGTATTTTTATTAATAATTAATAGTTTTTTTTTTAAATTTTTGTATTTTTGCTTCCGTTATAGGCAAAAACTGTAATTATTATTATTTAATCTTAATGCTCAGTAGCTTATTCTATTCATCGTAAGATTCCGTACAACTATGTTTAATTTGGTTCGTTTTTGTTGATAACTATTGATAAATAAACAATTTTGACCAGAACAGTTTTTTTTATACATTTCGCGTTCTTGTTCAAAATTAGTTTCAGTTATGCAACAATGATTATACCTTCCTCGATTTAATAAAGCATTATAAAAATGTCTCAGTTTTGAGTTGAAGTGTACATGTAGTTCTTACTATTTTTAAGACATTCATGAGCAAATTTCTATAAATAAATATTTAAGTGGCAATGCAAAATTGTATACTTAAAAATAGTAGTCATTAAAAAGTTAATTTGAAGATATAATAAGATTTGAACAAATAATCTTGAAAACGAGACGTTTTTAATCATCGAATGGCCCAGGGTTGCCACAAAAGTATGATTTTGAAATTCCATGACTTTCCTAGGTTTTTCAGATCTACTTTTGAAAAAATTTCACTCCTATTAAAAAAATTCTAGTTCTACTATTTAGAAACTCCAGCGAGTTCTATTCAATTTTCAAGACATTCCACTGGTCACTGACTAATTTGCCCATTATCTTTTGCACAATTATTATCAATTCGTATATTTGCCGTAGGTTACTAAAATAATCATTAAGTCTTTAAAATAGGTGCTACCAAAAAGATTTCAGTCACTTTTTCATAAGTCCAGGACTTTCCTGTTAAAATTCCGTGATTTTTATAAGTCTTGTAGCAACCCTGAATGACTTTCGCATTGCCTATGAAAAAGATTGTTTTAAATATTGTCACCATTGCAACTCCATCAAGAATAAAATAATTTTTATTTGGGCCCATCCAAAGGCTTAACTAAAAGTGTTCCTAATAATTGTTAAACAATTTTTACGTTTACTCATTAAAAGTTCTTAGATCTAAGATTCTTAAATTTCATACCCAAAATTTAATGAAATGTAATCTGTTCCTACTAGTTTAAAAAAAAGTTCGACGCTAAGTTAATTAAAAAATTAAGAAATGTATTATATTTAGTCATTGATGATGATAGTATTGATGATAAAATAAATACAGTGAACTCTTGCTTATTTCAAGATTCACTTATATCAAGGCTTACCTATTTCAAGTCCCCCATGTTGGAATATTTCAAATTGGGCAGTTCCGTCACCTCCCACCACGGCTCCTGTACGGTCTCGCCCGCGTCAGTGGCTGACCAATTAAAAACAGGCGCGAAGAGCGGGAAGCCCTCGTTGGTTTGCATTGAGTATTTTAGCATGACATCATGGGAATGCATACGAATTTTTGGATAAAATATTCTAAACGTAAAAGTAAGTCATAAAGATACGAACAGTAATATTTTTCAAGTGTAGAATGTATCTTCTCAGTCATGTTTCATTCTTTTTTCGAGTGTCGACCTTTCACTGTCACGAAATGAAATAAAATATCCAAATTTCGAGGTTAGTTTATCAGATCGATTTGATCAGAATCGGGTAATTTAACCTCAACTTTCGGATAGTTGATTGTATTTCGTGAAACTGAAAGGTCTTCAACCGATAAAAGAATGAAACAGAATTGCGCAAATGTATTCTGCACTTTGAAAATTGTTGCTATTCAGACCTTTATAACTTACTTTTACGTTTAGATTATTTTTTCCAAAAAGGCGTATGTAGTCCAATGTCAAGATGTACCAACTATGCCAACCTTCCTGACATTTCCACACATCCTATCATGACCGTGACGTCATGCTAAAATACTCAGTCCGCAAATGCAAGGACTCACACATGCTTACAGGGCGCGCATCGATACAAGGCCGGGCAGCCAATGAACGTCGCTGGACAAAATCACCCCACGACTCGCGGTAGAGGTGGCGGCCCTCTAGCCTTGAAATGCCCAAATGTTTACATTTCGCGACCCTTGAAATAGGCAAGAGTTTACTGTACTATTGTATTTAATTAAATAATAGTGGCTTTTTCTTTTATTCAAGAAAATCTCTTTTCTGCGAAAAAGTTACTTAAAAATTACTTAATTAATGAGGATTTACTTCATGCAGTCTTATTGAAATATTGTTTTAATTTTAAAAGATAAATATTTTGTACTTTTTTCATGCTAACATAATTGTTTTGTTTTTTCACAGAAAATGTGAGCATCCTTGGATCGGACGATATGACCACGTGTATAATCGTCGTCGTCAGGCATTCCGGTATGAATATTTTGAATTTTTATTTCGTTCACGTGTTTACAGTTTATTAATTAAGTTTTGCAGTACATAACTAGATATCCAACAAAATCAGAATTTTTCAGGAGAGAGAAATAACATTAAAGTCCAAATTACCATTTAAAGATAAAACAATAGTTTGCTGCCGAGCTGAAGTGTTTCTGAATTGAGGCCCAAAAATTATGATTGAAAAATATTATCCTGTTCCGAGAAATAGAATGTGGAAGTTTACAATCTCAAAGTGGCAGGAACCTAAAATTGGAACAGGCTTGGTTGCGAATCACAATAAAAAGTGCAATTTTTAGTTGACACAAAAAATAAAAACTTACTCTCGATATATTGAGTTGCTAAATTGGGAGAAAATATGTTTGATTAGAAAAAGTTAACTAATTCCGAGTAACTCGTTTAAGAATTTTGATGGTCAAATTTCATGGGTTTTGAAAATCGTCTTTGAATAGCGAATAAATATCTATTTTTCAATTTAAAAAAATAATAAAAACTTGCTCCCGAGATATGGGGAGGCTGAATGAGAATAAAAAAGTTTTTATTCAAAAAAATTATTCTCTTCCGGGAAAATGAAGATTTAGTTTGATGGTATCGCACTGTGGCAGACGATTTTTCGTTGAAAGTTCTATAAAAACAAGAAAGGTATATGTTTCTTTATATATAAACGATAATAATTTTGAGAAATATCGTTTCTGATTACAAGGCAAAAAGTTAGGTGAAAAAAACCTTATGAAACTCGCTTTTTATAGAAAATGAGGAATTAAGATTTTAGTTTGAAATTTTATTCGTACTTTGGTGCTAAAATAGTGGCAAATAGCTTTATTTAAGGGCTTTTCTTTGAAAAAAAGAAGTATTTTATTGTTTTACTGCATTCAAAAACTTTTAGGAAGAGAAAGTTGGTCAGAAAAAGGTTTACAAAAATGTTAAGATGTTACACAATTAAAAAAAAAGAAGATGGGAGACAAGTACAGAGAGTCAGTTATCTGGTTTTGAATTACCAATCTTTTATTACTATATTAAAAAGGAGCTTTTGAAAAAATCCTTTTAACACAACATGTATTTTATTTTTTAGGAATTTTTTATGCAAAAAACCTATTTTCGGAAAAAAAGTTGGTTATCTAGTTCTGTACTGCAACCCGTCAAATAAGCTGGAAATATCTCTGCAGAAATTCCATTTTTTTTTAAACCAGCTAAAGTTTATTCCAATGAGATGATTTATTAAAACAGAATGCTAAATTTATGACTAATTCAGCAAAAGTTAGATAATAATCTTAACATATTAAACTTTATTATTAAAAAAATAGGAATCGATTAAATATAATTCAGTAAATTTGGGTATAACAACGCTCAAAATGTATTAGGGAAGGGTGGGGCGAAATTGGCATAGGGGGTAAGATGAGCCACTCAATTTTCTCGTAGGCTATCATTTTTTTTGTAACTGTTTTTGTACAGATATCAGAAAGAGTTTTATCAAACTTTTTTTTATTTTTACTTGATGTTGAATAAATTTGGAAAAAACAAGAGTTGAAATTTTAAGACCTGTATTCTGCTATTTTGTGTTTTTTTTAGAAAGGCCAAGAATCACTAAAATTAAAAATTTGATGTTTTTCGGTGGATATTTAGAGAGAGAGTATTTATTAAACTTTAAGTTTTTAACAGATTTTTGTATAATTGTGAAACAGAAATAGGTGATATTTTGATTTTACTTGAAATTATCAAATGGGGCTTCGGCAATATGTTAACAGGGTGCACAGTCTTCCCCTTTTTTTCTTAGTTTCCCCTGTTTTCTTGAAATTCCCCTTTTTTCCCCTATTCTCAAAAAACTTCCCCCTTTTCCCATTTTCTCTTTAAATATACGATATTTGAAAATACAATATTTGAATTACGCGAAAAATTATCTGAAATTAGTAAGTGTACCCATTATGGAATAATAATTAAAGCAGTTGTAGCACCTAATTAAAAAATTGAATATTCCAAATTCATCAACTGCAATGTTGTATGCTCTAACTTGAGCAATTTTTAATTTGAGTTTAAGAGCACTGAATGAGTATGGCGGAGTGAAAATGTTAAAACAAATCAAATCGTTGGAGCTGAGGGGAAAAAACTTGTGGGATGGCATTCGACAAAAGTGAAAAAAAATTTAAATCAGTAAAATTTAATGATTTCAAATTAAAAATATTTCCTATTGGTTCAAAAATTATCTCGAATTTGTTATATTTACAGCTTTTACTATTGAACAATAATAAAAAATTACGAAATTTAAAAATAAATTTTTTGCGCAGTAACCATTTTTTTTGAAAATTTGCAAAAACATGTTTTTTTGGATTGAGTCATATGCACAAATTTTAAAAAAAGTTGAATATGTCGAACCTGAAATTTATTCAGCTTGAACCAAAGAAAACATTTAATCATTTTACTTTTTCGGAAAACAACATGTTTCTTTTGTTCAAGCTGAAGAAATTTCAGGTTCGGATCAATCCAAAAAAGATATTTTTGTACAATTTAAACAAATTTTTAATAAGGCAGATTTTTTTTTTAATTAAAAAATTGTAAATTTTAAAAACAGAACAGAAGATATTAACCGATTTCAAAATTTTTTTCTTTACTTGTTTTGGATGTTGGACCACAAATTGTTATCCCTCAGCTCAAACGATTCGATTAATTTTAGCATTTTTACTTAGTTCTACCTAAGCATATACAATTTTTAAAAATAAATTCTTTAATGGCAGAAATCATTTAAAAATCATTGAAAATTATTTAAAAATATAACATTTCTTATAAAAAGATTGTTCTTTTCGACATATAACAAAATGTTTAATCTTTCCCCTATTTTCCCCTTTTTCGTGAGAAAATCAACCGATTTCCCCTTTTTTGAGCTCCTTTTGCACTGTGATCCCTGTGTTAATTATGGTGCGTGTGGTACAAACATATAAAAAAAAATATTCTAGTCGGCAAAAATGCTCAGAAAAAAAGTATGACAGCTGCACTGTTAAGTCTGTATAAGAAAATAATATAAGTTTTAGCAACCAGAGGAAAATCACTGTTTTCCTGTATATTTCTCAAGTAACTTTGCTAGAAAATTCATAAAATAGTATTAAGATGAGAACAACATTGTTGTGGTTGGCAAATAGAGTAAACAGATAAAAAGCTGGTTAAAGCCCCAACATATTTTATATGCAGCATCATATATAGTAGATGAGTCTATAGTGTTTGGAAATTATTTCACTCTAGAATTTAATTTTTTCGAAGACAATGTACATGGGAAATTTGGAAAATTGTTGTATTTATTTCTGTAATACATTTTTGAAAGGTATTTAATTATAAATCGTTTTTCTACTGACTATTTGTAGACTTAGTTAGGGCAGAAGTTAGCATTAAGGATTACATCATTTTAACGTCAAAATATTTTAAGTGTTCTATCAAATTTTTGAAAAATATGTGTAGAGCATGTTTTCTTTTCATAATATTCTAATTTAATGATACTTTTACTTATAAATAAAATATAATAAGTCATTTCATTAAGTGGCTCATTCCAAACGCACTACTTTCTTATTTTGGTTTCTACCGCATATACTATTTTATTTTATTTAATTTTGGAAAAATTACGAATAAAAATGTTTGTAGAATGTATGTAACGACTCAATTTCAAGCAGTAAGCGGCAGATTTCAAACACTGATGTAAAAAAGACAACTATCCCTATCTCGCCCCACCCTACACTAAATTGACTCGCAGTGAAAAACCACTCAATTTTATTGACCCAATCCTATAATAAACAAAAACTGAACTGAATAACAGTTTTTGTCAGAGTGATAATGCTGAAAATTCGCCACCGAGTGTGTAACGATTAAATTGAAATATCGAAAGCCTCAAGAACTCGGAAACAGTAGGAGGTTACGGTGAGGGTAAAGTAAATCCAAATGGAAACAACTATGGAATCATTCTAGGAATCCTTAACGAGCAGATCGAACTCGGCAAGCAAAAATCAGTGGAAAATATCGCTGAATCGAAAGGCGTGACGTTCGACAAGCCGATTCGCTTTATCTTTCGCGCTCGTTTTCTCCCCTTCTCTGTCGGCATCTTTTTCCGATGGATCGATCTTTCGATCGCGAAAGAATCTCACCATCTTAATCCTTTGCCAAGATGCGAGCAGGCACACATATAACAGAGTGCCGGCAAACCGTTTGAAATACGTTCCAATAAGGCAGCGTGTCTGGCCTGAACTTGACTTAACTCGACTCTAGAGGCTCGTTTCGAGCCGCCCGGGCTCTCTAGGACCCTGTTCTCCATGGCTTTGCCTCATGGCGATACGATGTTCGCAAGGCGCGACAACCGCCTGCAGGCACAGCCTGAGCCATAACGAAGACTCTTTCGTGTGATGTTCGATAATTATCTGCGATGCCTCACAGTGGCGTACTTTAACTATATTTCCTGTTTCTCTATCTATTACCATACCATCTTCTTTATCTGCTTGTTACAGTCCTAGATAACCGGTTTTTCAGTGTCTTAACATTTTATAAAAGACCACGGACACGATGTACAGTGGACTAGAAGACCCCCAAGAGGGGCAAAAAGTACACTAACATATCTAGCAGAACTAAACACAGGGCATTCATAAGGGGCTGTCCGTAAATTACCCCCCTCCGCCTGTGTTACGTAATTAATAATTTTTCCAAATATTGTCAGCCATGTCTTAGTAAAAACAATTTAGTTTCAAGAACTTAAGCTTTCACAATTTTTAAATTACCAGTCCATATCTCCAACTATTTAATGCTGGTTATGCATCTTTATAGATTTTCCGACTAGCTAAACGTGACCTAAAATAACCTAAGCATTGTAAAAAAAACAATTGCGATTATAATAAACGATAATAAAATTTAACATAAAACCAGATTATACAATTTTCTTAAATCATTTATCAAATCACTAAAGTTTATATTTGTAACAACCATTTAGAAGATCGAAACCCGTTACTAAAGGTTTTAGGTATTTTTACTTCCTGCTTAATCTGTCATCAAATCTAGAAAAGTAGATCAATAAATCTAAGGGTTTTGTTAGCAAATAGTGCCAAGCCCAATACATTTAAAAAAATGGGACTTTATTGAAAAGTGTATGTTTTCAGGGCGACTGAAAACAATAAAGTCATTAAGTCCCTCTTCTCTCCCGTGGTGCATTTACGATATTTGATATAACCGAGTATGTAGTATAGTTACATGAAATCTGGTGATATTCCTTGAAATTCTTTAAAATTTGTTTAATCTCTTGAAACTTCCTTGGAATCCCTTAAAATACTCTAAAATATTTCCAATCCTTTGATATACTTTAAAAATCCTTGCATTTTTTTAAAGCTCTTGAACATTCCAAGGAACCTATTAAAATCTTTCAAATGCTCTGAAATTTCTTGGAATCTATTGAAATTCCTTTGAATATTTTTAAATAGCCTAAACAAATCTTTGGAATCCTTTGTATTTCATTCAATAGCTCTGAATAAATTTTTTTGTACAACAATTAGTAAAGTCTAGTGACCTATACCTTACCAAATTCGAGCGCATTATTCCGAATGAATCCGAATTGGGTTTTCTTTTCTATCTTCATTCATTTCTGGATTAATTATTACAATGAATTAATAAAAAGTTGAAAATTAGGAGTACAATAAAAAATAAGTCGAGTTAATTATAATTCATTGCTAGTCACTCTAAACGTAGGGGAAAGGGAAGAAAGTGTTTTCAAAATGCAAAACAAAATCAAAATTTTGAGTTATCTCGAAAACGGTGTGAAATACGCGAAAACTGACAACATTTTCAGGGGTTTCTAAAGGGAGATGATCCTCGGGCACCTCGACCTAAGCCAGTAAACAAATGTTCCAAATTCGAAAAAAAATAAAAAAATTTTGAATTATCTCTAAAAGGGTCACAGATAAGTGAAAACTAACAACATTTTCAGGGTTTCAAAGAGGACCAACTCAAAATAACCCAACTTAAAGATTTTTAATATACAAAAAAAAGAAAATTTTGAGTTATCTTGAAAACGGCGAGAGATATGCGAAAAGTGACAACATATTCAGGGTTTTCTAAGGGGTTTGAACCTCGGCAACTTCGACGTAATCCAGTATACAGATTTTCGAAATTAGAAAAAATCAAAATTTTGAATTATCTCGACAAACGGTCAGATGTATGTGGGAACTAAGTAAATTTTAAGGTTTTTGTGGAAGGGGTTTGTTTTCGACCAACTCGAACTAACCCAATCAAAAGATTTTTAAATACCAACAAAAATTAACATTTTGAGTATTCTTTGAAAATGATAACAGTTAAACAGATTATAAAATTTTTTTTAAATCTAAAATTTAAATCATCTTGAAATCGGTCAGAGAGTTGTAAAAACTAATAATTACAAAGAACGCAAACTAACTCAATAAAAAGTTTTTAAAAATTCAAGACAATAATACAAATCAATTTTTCACAAAAAGTTGAATTTTCAAACCAAAAATATGCATTTTCCATCAAAATAATTGAATTTTTGGCCCAAAAAGAAGACGGGAAGTGAATTTTCAACTTTAAAAAATCAATTTTCTAACAAAAATGGAATAGCCACATTCTCAGTAAAAAAATTAATTCTCAACAAAAAAACTAATTTTCAACAAAATAGTTAAATTTTTAACTAAAGAAACTTATTTTTAACTAAAATAATGAATCTTTAACCAAAAAAAATGAATATTCAACCCAAAAGATGAATTTTCTATCAAAAAAAGATACATTTTCAACAAAATAAATTAATTTTCAACCAAGAAGATTAAATGTCTATAAAAAAAATATAAATTTTCAACGAAAAATATAATAGTTAATTTTCAGTTAAAAAATCAATTTTTTTAAATACTTGAATTCCGAAACAAATTTTAAATTTGTAAAGGAATTTTCAACCAAAAAGTTCAATTAGTCCAGAATATTAATCTTCTTGGTGACTTATTCACCATTTTGGTTGAATATTAATTAATTTTGTTAAATACTATAGTAATGTTCATCTTAATAGCTGAATTTTCAAGTGAAGAAATTAGAAAAATTCAGTTTCACCAAAAAAAAAAAAAAAAACGAAACGAATTTTCAACAAAATAGTTAAATTTTTAAGCAAAAGATTATTTTTTATCTAAAATAATGAATCTTAAAAAAAAGAATGTTTAACCCAATAGTTGAATTTTCAATTGAAAGAAAGGATTGTGTAAAATAAAAAAAAAATTTCAAGAAAATAGTTAAATTTTCTACCAAACAAATGAATTTTTGACAAAAAAAGGGAATAGTTAAATTTTCAGTAAACAATCTAATGTTCAGATAAAAAATTAATTTTCAACCAAAAAGATTAATTTTCTACCAAAAAACATCAATTTTTAACAAAATAAATGAATTTTCCAAAGACAACGTTTCATAAAAATACAGAAATTTTCAACCAAATAGCTGAAGTTTCAATATCAATGTAAAATAAAACATGGAATAGTTAAATTTTCAATTAAAAAAGTTAATTTACAACAAAAATTTCAAAAAGTAGTTGATTTTTTAATTAAGAAGTTATCAAATCAAGATATATTGGTACAAAAATCATGGAACCAATGAAAAATTGACAGAATGATTTGAGCAAGAACTTATTTAAATACCTTGTAAATTTCACATTTTTCTGTTTTTCTAAAATGTATTCATATTGAAAAATGATAATTTTTAATAGAACTAGCAAAGATTAACCGGTTGTGGTAAGTTTCGGTTTTTAAAATTATTATTTAAATGTAAATAGTGCAATGAAAATATGCAAAAATGGTTATTTTTCTGTTATTGTAAAAATACCATTTTTACTGTTATTTAACAATAATCTGGAATTGTTCTAAGTTTAAACATGAACATAAATAATGGGGCATTTTTCATTTATCTTGAAGGTTAAAAATAAAATTTTTATATAAAAATGAACAAAATATTGGAAAATGAACCGAGTTTTTTTCTAAAGAAAGGGTAATTATTGCGCGCGTAGCGCGCACAATGTTCTAGTGAAGTAAAAATTACAAAATTGAAAATGGCGAATCCAGTATAACAATCAAAAAATTATAAAAGTGGTTCCGTGTCTTCAAAATGAGTCCTGAGAGGCTTTTAGGGTCGCCGATTACGAAGTTGGAGTACAATTTTCGGAATATTCAAAATGGCGGATCCATTATGGCAGGAAAAAATGTTTTAAAAATGGTCGTGTGGCTTAAAAATGGGTCCTTAGCAGTTTTTTTAGGTCGCTGATGTTTTAAATTTTCAAAAATTTAAATGGCGGGTCCAATATGGCGGACCAAAAATTTCAAAAAAGTTCCGTGCTTCAAAATGGGTTTTCGGGGCTTCTTGGGGTCGCTGATTATGAATCTGAAGCAAAAATTCAAAATGGCGAATCCAATAGGTTAAGCAAAAAATTTAAAAAATCCATTTTGAAGCAACGGGAATTATTTTTACATTTTTTGCCCGCCATATTGGATCCATTTTGAATTAAAATTTTCTTTAAAATTTGACTTCAAATTCGTAATCAGCGACCCCACAAACCTTCCGTGCATGAAGTTTCAAAAAATTCGTATGTAAGGAAAAATGTATGCTTCAAAGGGTTAAGAAATATTCTGTCAGGTGTTTCTTACATTTTCAAATGTTAATAATAATATTTTAATCTATAATATTGTTTTTAGAATAAAATAAAAAAAGTGTCTTGGCACAGTCTATCACACTGACAAAATTTGCATTCAGATTTAAAAAAAATTCCTAATGTGAAATAAAACTTTGTTTATAAACCAACATTTCTTGGATTGCAAGAAAAGATTATTTAATGCAAACAAAGTTTTTTTCTGAGTGTTTATTTTGTTGATTTGTTACTTGCAATTTCCTGGATAAAAACCAGTCGCGAATGAGTGATAATGAGAATGAATATTTTTAACATTACTTTCCTGTTATACTGACTCGGCAGTTTTTAAATACAAGAATATCTTATAAATGCGAGTATATATTCATTACTTTCTTTTTACAAAAAACATTTAAATGTTCCTTTTCTTTTCTAAAAAAAGTGACTAATTTCTGATCCAAAAATTGACTGAAAGTGACTAATGTGCATTAATAATGTGACTAATCTTCTTTTGAATGCAAAAGAATTCAACAGAATTCAATAAATTGATCAAAATTCCAGGTGATTTGAACAAATTCGGGATAAATTCGAAAAATGAATTAATTAAAATTCGAGTTTATTTAGAGGAATTTAAGGGAAAGGAGAATAATTCTATGAAATTCGATACAGATTCAAGTGAATTGGAACAAAAATTTAATCCAAAATATTTCACTGATTTTAGTCAAATTTGAGTGAATTTAGAAGAATTCATGAGAATTCAAAGGAATGTGATAAAATGCTTAAGAAAATCAAGATGAGTTTAAAAGACTTCAGGATAAATTAAAAAAATTAAAATAAAAAAATGTTTAAAATTCATTTAATTGAATAGAATTGAGTGAATTAGAATAATTCAGTGAGAGTTAAAAAAGTCAAAAGAATTACAAAGAATTACAAATTTGGTAAAAGAATTCAGGATAAATTCATAAGAATTGAGGGTGAATTTCAAATGAATTCATATCAGTTGAAAAAATTCGAATATCCAAAATATTCTACTTATTTGAGTAAAATTGAAGTGAATTTAGAAGAATTCAAGAGACTTTGATGAAACTCATGAGAATTTGAAAGAATATAATTGAAGAAAATTTTAAAAATCAAAAAATTTCCATCCATTTGAGTGAAATGTAAGTGGACAGAATTCAGGACAAATTAAATAGAATTTAACGATTTAAGTAAATTTTAAAAAACAATTTTTAACAAAGTAGTTCAACTTTAAACCCGGAAGTTGAATTTTCCAACGAAAAAGACGAATTTCCAACAAACAAAGATTTTTCATTTAGTCTAGAAAGAGAAAATTATCCAAATTGTTAAACTGTAAAGCCAAAAGACTAATTTTCTGTAAAGCAGTTGAATATTTAACCCCAAAATATGGGTTTCAAACAAAAAAGTCGATTTTCAACCAAACAGTTGAATTTTTAACCAAAAAAGAGGATACATCAACCAAGAAGATTAGTTTTCTATCATAAAACTTTTACCAAAAAGGTGGCATTTTCAATAAAAAAATCAATTTTCAACAAAAAATGGAATAATTACATTTTCAGTTTAAAAAGTTAATTTTCTATGAAGAGAGTTTTCAACAAAGTAGTTCAACTTTCAAACAAAATGATGAGTTTTCAGCTACAATGATGAATCTTCAACAAAACCTGTGAAATTCAACCAAAAAAGACGAATTTTCAAACAAAATAGTTGAATCCTCAAGCAAAAAAGGTTAATTTTAAACCAAGAAGATTAGTTTGCTACCAAAAAGACGAATTTACAAGAAAATAATTAAATTTGCAACTAAAGAGATGAACCTTTAACAGAAAAAAAATAAATTTGTAAGAAAGTGGTTCAACTTTTACCAAAGTAGTAGAATTAAAAAAATAATAATTTAAAAAAAAAGCGTTTTCACTGAAATAGTTAAACTTTCAACCAACGAGATGAATTTTTAAGTAAACTGATGAATCTTCAACAGAAAAGTGATTTTTGAATAAGGTGGTTCAATCTTCAACCAAGTCATTGAATTTCGAACCAAAAAGAATGCTCACCGAATAGTGTATAGTTGATATTTCAACCAAAAAAGATTTTAATTTTAAATAAAAAACAGTTGGATTCAAAGAATACGAATTTTTAAACTATATATTTGAATTCTGAACCAAAGAAGATTAATATTTTCAACCAAACAATTGAATTTTGAACCAAAAAAAGATTAAATTTCTGTCAAAAGAGATAAATTTTAAACCGAAAAGACAAATTATAAACGCCATAAAACAATTTCAAATTAAAATTGAATGGTTTTTTGCGTGTTTTGTCTTAAATAGAATGAAATATCAAAGTCAGTAATTATCGAGAATAACTAACAAAACGATATCAAGTTATTTCGCTAAAATCTTTCAAGCTTTGAACTACTATTCAAATGAAAAAATTACTAAAAAGTTGAAAAATCTGAACAAATAAGGGCTTTAATTTGGATACAAATGTTGTGCAACCCATATTCTAACCATCTGACGTGAGACAAAAATGTTAATTTTCCATAATTCTTATAATTATACCCTTCCTACGCCGATGCTGATAGAGCAGAGCGGTGATAAATATTCTCGTTGGAATGCCCATAGTGGTACGGGTACCCAAGCTTCAATGAGTCCAGTATTAATAAAAATAATAATCATAGTGCTCTGGGAATAAATTTAATTTAATTTAATTTAATTGATGGCTCAGAGCGGCTGACTCTTTAGATGAATGAATAAGAATACCTGCTAGGTATGCACTTGTACTTATACTCGAAGCAATTTCCCTCATTTGTAGTCCATCGTAGCTCCTTCTCTTATTATGTTATTACGGTGGAGATGACAATGCAGACAAGCATATTTGCGCAATTATCATGTCTTGTAATAGAATTAGACATGACTACTATAAAATCAGGCACGTGTGTGTAATAATTCTTCTCTTATTTAAACGTGATATCATTGAAATACTATATAAGGACTAAAATTATAGTACTTTATAATTATATTTCTCCTGAGGAAGTACAAGTGATAGTTTTCTAATTCAATTGTAATTCAATTAATTGAATAATATTGCTTCCTTGGTAGAGAGTTCATTGTTACACATAAAAATCAAAAACCTCCTGACAACATTTTTTTGTGTCAAAATTTTGTGCCCAGAATATTCTTCAAATAAGGGAAAATAACGTGATATTTAAATTCTGTTAAATAAAATTAATGTGAGTGCCATATGTGTAACATTTTAAGACGTAATATATTATATTTTCCACAAATGAGTTGAATTTACAACCAAAAAAGATGAATTTTCTACCAAGCAGTTGCACTTACAGCCAAGCAGTTGAACATTCAAGAAAAAGAAACAAATTTTCAACAAAAAAGTTGGATTTTTAACCTAATAGTTTAAATTTTCAACCTACATACAATGATAAATTTGCAACCATGTTTTTGAATTTTCAAACAAAAAAGAATAAATTTTGACCAAAAACAGTTAAATTTTGAAGCCAAAGAGACGAATTTTTTAGAAGACAGTTGAATTTTCAATCAAAAAACGTGAATTTTCTACAAAAGGAGATGAATTTTCAACCCGAAAATGTCAATATTCAAAAAAAAGTTCATTTTCAACGAAATAGTTCCTTTGAAAACCAAATAGTTGAATTTTCTAGAAAAGAATAATTGAATTTTCAATTCAAAAAGATGAATTTTCAACTAACAAATTCATTTTCAACCAAGAAAGTTGAATTTTCAACAAAGAACAAATTAATTTCAAACCAAACCGTTGCTTTTTCAACAAAAAAGTTAATTTTCAACAAAATTTTTGAGTTTTCAACCAATAAATATGAATTCTTATACAAATAGTTGAATTTTCAACTAGATAGTTGAACTTTCGAGGAAAATAGACGACTTTTCAAAAAAGTTAATTTTCTCCCAAATAGTTAATTCGTCAACCATGTTTTCGAATTTTCAAACAAAAAAGAATAAATTTCGACCAAAAACAGTTAAATTTTGAAGCCAAAAAGACGAATTTTTTAGAAGACAGTTGAATTTTCAATCAAAAACGTGAATTTTCTACCTAAGGAGATGAATTTTCAACCGGAAAATGTCAATATTCAACAAAAAAGTTAATTTCCAACGAAATTGTTCATTTGTAACCCAAATAGTTGAATTTTCTGCAAAAATAGTTGAATTCTCAAACCGAAAAGGTGAATTTTCAACAAAAAATTAATTTTCAAGCAAGAAAGTTGAATTATCAACCACAAACAAATTAATTTCAAACCAGACCATTGATTTTTCAACAAAAAAGTTAATTTTCAACCAAATTTTCGAGTTTCAATCAAGAAATATGAATTTTTATCCAAATAGTTGAATTTTCAACTAAATAGTTGAACTTTCGAGGAAAATAGACGACTTTTCAAAAAAGTTAATTTCTTACTAAATTGTTAATTCGTCAACCAAGTAGCTGAATTTTCGACCCGAAATGATGAAATTTCAACAAAAAAGTTCAGTTTCAACCAAGAAAGATGAATTTTCAATCAAATAATTGGATTCTCAACAACAAGAAAAATTCATTTAAAACTCAACATCCCAGTATTCAACAAAAAAGTTAATTTTCTACCAAATAGTTGATTCGTCAACCAAATAGCTGAATTTTCAACCCGAAATGATGAATTTTCAATCAAGAAAGATGCATTTTCAGCCAAATTGTTGACTTTTCAACCCGTAAAGTTAATTTTTAACCAAAAAGGATGACTTTTCTACCAAAAAGATGAATTTTCAATCCAAAACGACGAATTTTCCATAAAATAAGACGAATTTTCCAGAATAAAATGGATTTTCAGTAAAAAAGATGACTTTTTAGAAAGTATTTGAATTAAAAAAAATAATTAAATTTTGAATAAAATAGTAGAATTTATTTTTAATCAAAAGCGATGAACCAAAAAAGATTAATTTTCCACCAAAGGATGAATTTAAGCGAAAAAACGAGAAAAAAGGGAACTTTTTAGAAAACAGGGGAAAAACCAGGAATTATTTTAAAATGGTGAAAAGGGGGGGATAGGGGAAAGAGTGTGAAGTCTTATGTATGTCAATAATTTATATAATTTTTTAATTTTTAGGATCTGGTGCTGTAGCCCTTGCACATTTGGACGGAGCTGGAACGGAAGATGCTGCAGCGTCGATGATTCAGAGGGTAACGGAATTAGCCCTCGGATATCCGGAAGGACGCCTTGAACTTCAACTCGTCGGTGGCTACTCAGACCCTAGAAATTACTCCGAAGGACTCTTTTATAATATTATGTGTAAGTTTTGATTTTCTAGTTGATGTTTTCAAAACCTAACAATTTATTATACTTTGGATAATTCAAAACAGAAGTTCCAAACTGAACAATATACTAAACAATTTTAAATTTGCAGCATTTCAATTTGATAATTAATTAACGCTCAAAATTAAATCAGTTTAAACACAAACATTCAATGTTAAAATGTTAATTTAACCTTGATGTTCAATGTTATTTTAAAACCGAAAGTCTTGAAAGTCGAATAGTTTATTTTTCCAAAAATTTCAAAGAGTTTTATTAAAACCAATCACGGAGCAACTCAAAACCCCCAAAAAAATCCTCGTCATTTTCCTGTTTTGATCACGTTTTCATTGCCATTTTAATTTTCAAATTGAAGCCTTCAAAATCAAACAGCTTATAATCTTAATTATTCTCAAAAATAATGTTCAAATTCGACAATTGGAAACAATTCGAAATTTGAAGCGTCTAAAATTGAAAATGAAACATTCAAAATTGAACTATTTTAAACACAGGCATTCAGTATTCTACAATTTAAAAACGGAAAGTCTTTATAGATGAATAGTTTATTTTCCCAAAATTGTTATTAAAATAAAACACGGCGCCACTCAAAACCCCAAATAAAAATCCCTGTCGTTTTCCGGTTTTGATCACTTCTTCCTTGCCATTTGAATTTTCTAATTGATGTCTTCAAAACCGAATAATTTATCATTTTAATTATTCAAAAATAATGTGCTCTTTCAATTGATTCCAAAAAAATGAAATTTAGAAGAATGACAAAATGCCGAACTTTTTTTCAATTCTTGAACGTAGATTTTCTCAAAAACTGCAATTTATATATATTTTTTTTTTTTATAAATATATGATAATATGTAGAAAATGTTTCCTGAATTTCGTTTTTGGTAAACCACTGTCTCGCATTGAAAAAAATATTTTTGAAAAGTCGAATTTTTGCATTTTTCGCGGAAACAACGAAAGGAACAACAATATATTTACATAAAGGTTTACACGTTTCGAGAAAAGTTCTAAAAAAATACCTTTTGCTCTTTTCGAATATCTTGCATTTTTTACAAGAAAAAAAGTTATATAAAAACAAAATTTCCGGCTTTAAAAATGGTTAAGCCTCCATGAAACTGATAGGAGGCTTTCCCTATATAAGAAGAAACTGTAAACAAATATAAGAAAAAAAGGTGGGACTTTTCAGAAAATCTTCTTCATTTTTTTCATCGAATTTTGAAAACACAAAAAGATTTTCTGGAAAACCTCACATTTGTTTATTTTTTCCAATATTTCTAAAAAGTTTCTGTTAATATAAAGAAGGCATTCTATGAGTTTTATGCGGGCTGAATCATTTTTGAGGCTGAAAAAACTTTGTTTTTATATATAATTTTTTGTTTTTTTTTCTCGTGAACGATGCAAGATATCACAAAAAAGCCATAAATTTCTCGAAAATGTTAAATACGTGTCCCTTTATTGTCACTCTGAAATAGTATATCCGAATGAAAAATTATTCCGATACCATGATCTAGTTTTTTCTCAGAATTTCGGCTAATTTGAAAAGGAATTGGTCTAAAATTGAAAATTTATAATTCCAAGTTGAACCGTTTTTTAGAGATTAAGTATCGATATCTTCAATGTTCAATGGTATTTAAAACTTAGAGAAAATGTACATTATCTTACCATCTCTAAATGAAAAAAATTTAAAATTGTACAATTCCACAGTAGAAATCATCATAATTGAAAAATTTTCATTTGAAGGTCTTCAAACAGAAAATGTTCAATATAATATTGAAAAAAAATGTTTATTTTAAGTT
The DNA here is from genome assembly GCA_932195095.1 of Andricus curvator. NCBI lineage: Eukaryota > Metazoa > Arthropoda > Insecta > Hymenoptera > Cynipidae > Andricus > Andricus curvator. Next base: position 2,539,776 of record CAKNYM010053500.1, on the reverse strand, counting down.
GAACGTTCGAAATTGCACATTTATACATGCAGAACAATCAAGATTTTATAAATTAAAAAGGAGCAATGAAAATGGTTTAAACTATTAAAACTTTCAGTTAAAAAGTGTACAAAATTGAGCGATTGAAATTTTAAACCGTACATTTTGTATCGTTTCAATTAAAAGTTCCATAGCTTGAAGCCATTTTAAATTTAATTAATAAATTGCTCAGTAAGAAAAATATTCTGACTTTTTTTTCTATTTTTTAGCTGCTTTTCATAAGCAACCCGTTGAAATTGACCTGACACTTTGCTGTGTGGGCGAACTCAATACAACTGTGAGAGGTGGTATCCAATGGCCAGTAATTTACGGAATTGGCTTGAACGTAAAAACTGGCGAGATATTCCCAGCAACATTTCCTGACAAAGGGCCTGATCAGGCTCTCAGAAGTGCTAGACAATTAACGGGAGGACAACAGGTTTGTACTTCTTCTTACAATTTATTCATTCAATGCAAAAAAAATGCTTTCCAAAAGTTCAAATTAACTTATTTTTATATTTTACACTGTAATTATTCGCAAATTTTCAAACAAACTTGTCTCTCAATAACTTATATTTTTATTTTAAACCAATAACTGTTGTCGATAAATTATATGAATAATTAAAAAACACAATTCAATTATTACAAAGAAGCAGAAGTTTATTAGGAAGGACAGTTTTTTCTGACGTTGAAAATTTCTCGATTATGCATGGGGAAACTGATTATTATGAGAAATTATGCGACGAAAAATCGAATTATGTGTTGGAAAAATAAAAGAAATTTTAATGCCTAAAATGCAGCATCAAAAAATTAATATTTATGGGAAACGAAAAGAATATAATTACATGTTCGCGGAGTAAACATGGTGAAATTGATCTAAACATTTGGGCTGAGCAAAAAAAAAAGTTGTTTTTGAATTTAAAAATTCATAACATTTTACCTATTTGATAAAAAATGATAAAGAATTATTTTAAGCTACAGCTTTTAATATTAAACAACAATAAAAAATTGAACAATACTTCTTATACAAGATGAAATGTTTGGAAAATGTAAAGAACCATTTTTTGAAATTGTAAGTTGTCGAATTTTGAATTTCTTCAGTTTAAATTACAGAAACATGTATTTTGTTACTATATAAAATAAATGTTGTATTTTTACGGCGCTTCCAAATCGTCAATTTTACCCCTTTTAAACAATTTTAACGCTTTAAAAACAACAAACATTTTTTACCCATAATTACACGTTTCTTCGACTCCAACTGCAGAAATTCGACGTGTACAATCTTTTTTAAATTTGCAATTAACTATATTTATAAAAGACTATTTTTTCTCTCGAAATACACCAGTAATGCTTATTATATATTTATTCGCGTCTTCGAGACACATCGATGACCCAATTGAAAAACCTTTCATGACCTACCATAACTTACCAATATCGTTTTAAAATCTTTAAACAAAATATTTTACCTTGCTTATAAGAGGATTTGTTTTCTGATTTTGGAAATTTAACAGTACTGTAATTGACGTAATTGTTCGCGTCTTCGAGACGCGTGGATTGACTTATTGACGAACTTTCGATGATCTTTCTTGATCAATCAATAGCGACTAAGAAAGTTTACAAAAAAATTGACATGGTTTCTATTAAGAAAGTTTTAATTTGGAATATAACACTACCGTAAGTTAAAAAGTTGTTTATCGTAACAGAACACATCGATTGACATTTTGATGGGCTCTCTGATTTTCGGTAAACCAAAAACATAAGCTTGCAAAATTTTAAAAGTATCCATTTTTTTCTTTTATTAGAGAAAAACCTCCCTTTTTAAGAAACTCATTTTATTTTAGACCTATGTGAGGAAGCAAAATGCACATAAAATGTGTAAAAATAAATACACTTATTGTGAATACATCCATTGTACTTCGCAGCGGTATTTTATATTTATTGACGAATTGAGTATATTCATTATTCTATTTTGTATATTTAATTTGAGAAAATTATTTTAATAAATATTAAGTAGTGAATGATAGTTGAATTTAGTTCGAGATAAACAGATTTTAGTTTCGAGTTAATAAATAAATAAAATTTTTTTCAGGTTTTAGATGTTTATGACTGCAATATCGGTCTCCTTAGAATTGGACCTTTCAATTACGATCCTCTTCGAGGAGTGGATCTTTGGCTGGCACAATCAGACCAATTTATTTTACAGCACTTGTCTACTGCTCCAGATGTAGAACTCCCACACTTCGTGTCACAGGTAAATTCCAAATATTTTTTTCCTAAATATAATAAGCTGATGTCCAGCGGTATCTTTTAAAATAAAATGTCCTACTAAATCTGCCTTTTCTACTTAAGGATGTTCTAGGTGTACATTAGGGTGGTCCAAAAAAGGCTTTTCTTGAAAAGTCGAAACGCTTTTCGCTTTTTTCAAAATATAAATCAAATAAAAAGTTTGACCCCTAGAAGAACTTTGCTGCCTCGAAAATGTTTCAGCTAAAAACTGCAAAAAAGTCGAAAAATGATTTTTATCTTTAAAAGAATTTTTTATTTGTAGCAAAAAATTAGTCAAAAATTATTGGGACCACCATTTAGGACATCTATTAGAGTTATATGGAAAAAATTAAAACAAGTTTTGTATTTGAGTTTTTAACGTCTACAGGCAATTGAAAATGATTGTTTTTTTATAATAGAGATTTCCATTCGGCATGATTTTTTTCAGCATAATATTGCAAGCAGACTATTTCCTTCGGTTTCTGGTGTACTAAAAAAATGATCTAAGTATTTAATTTTTAAATTTCAAAGAAAATAAGCCCACAAAATCGTCATCTATTGATATTTTTACGACAAAAATGACATTTTTCGCCCCTTACAGGTCGCGAAAAATTGGTAAAATTTTCTTAACAGTACACTTAACTTCTAACGCTTAGCGGTTTTAATTATTTGTAAAGTAAAAACTAATTTTCAGGTTTGGATACAGAATTTGTATTAACATCTCATTATCGCACAGTGATTAAATATGACAATACACAAATAAAATAATTGAAAACTAGTGTCATATGATTCTTGTGTTTAAGATAATTGACTTAATTATGTTGTATGTGAATTTTTCAATCTCAATTTGTTTTTTTGAAAATTTTTTATTTTTTTTTTTATTTTAGAGGTAAGAATTGGTTTTTCACAGTTTTATACGAGAGAAAGTGATTAAAAAATCTTTTTATTTATATCCGACTATGATAAAAAAAATGGTTTCAACAAAATGTATAATGATTTCGAATTCTATGAAAATCTCGAATCATACAATTTATCATTAAATGATCAAATAAGAATTGTATGATTAGAGATTTTTAAATCAGAAATAATTATACATTTCGATAAAAAGCTGCTTTTAATCATAGACAAAAATAAACAATAATATTTTTCAATAACAAAAAACTATCCTGAGATTATTTAAATCAAATTTTATGTCTTATAATTTTTGTATTCTATTAAACTATGGAAAACTCAATTTTTACAATTTTAATTAAGAACAATTTTTCTCTCTTGGCTTTTTCCTATTTTTTCAACTAGCTTATAATTAAGAAATTAAATAAATTATCTTGAACATAAAAATCATATATCATTTATCCATAACAGAAAATCAATAATTTTCAATTGCCTATAGATGTATGTAAATTATTCTATTCAGAAACAGCACGTACAATTATTTTTAGTTAGTCATATTTTGAATTAAACAATTTGCTAAATAATATTGATAATATTGTATAAAATCCGGCCGAATAGAATTGTAAAGAAACTTTCAAGGAATGGAATGAGCTTTAGTAAATTAAAAATGAATGAAAATTACGACTTTTCCCTAAAGCGGAAGAAAAAAAAAACAAATATGCAAAAAATTACATTTAAATAAACAATTATGACCTCAAATATTTTTTCAATTATTTGCGCTCGGGTTTCTCTTCTAAAATTTTTTGCAATAATCAATGGGCTTTTTTTTGTCAATTTTATCGTCAAGATCCTCAATTTTACTTCAACCGAATTTCCAGTAGAAAAAGAATTTATTAACCAGACAACACAATTATTGGAAAATTAGGAAACGTACCTTTTTCACTCAATGCGATCATTTTTTGGTCATATGAATTTATTATAAAAGGAATATGTCTATAAATTATAAAAACAAATCTTTAAAAAGTGCAATGTCTTCCTGAAACTATATTTTCTACTTATTCATTTAGATAGGAATATTTGTAGTAGAAACATACGACTATAGCCGGACAATGCGAATTTTAAAAAGGGAATTGGGAAAGCTGCCTTTTCACACTTAATTTAAACTTTGTCTGGCTGTTATTATTTTTCTACACAATAAATATTTACAACTGAAGAATATTATTTTCTGGATTAGATTGTAAAGAAAGAATCTTTTTATTAAACAAACTTGTAACCAAGTTCATTTCAACTTTGGTTTAGTTAAATTTACTTGAGTTCAATTTAACCTAAAAGAATTCACTTGTATTTACTAAACTTCAATTTGAATTTTCGTTGAGAATTAATTTTATTTTCATTTTAATTTCAATTTAAGAGCATGTGTCATTTACCATATGAGCTATAGCAGTTTCCTTGGGTATTTCTAGAAATTATAAATATTTTTCGCTGAAACTTTGGGAAATGGTAAATAACATCAAAACGGAAGTCAATGTACTGTAATTTTTTTGAAAATTTAAAAAAAGTTTTATCTCTGTTTTTCCGATCTAATAACATATTTTTCGTAGCTAAGCCATCGGCGTAGCATCGGCTTCTCCTTCGATGTCCTTTTTTTTTTTTTTTAAAGCCACCGATAAGCCGATAAGCATTTTTAAAAACTGGACCTTTAATATGGTTAAAAGAATATACAATTCTTTTTTTAAGATAGTATTTGAAAAAAATGAGACCGTTCCATTGATTATTATTATTGAATTATTGAATATATTATTTAGATTTTGAGAAAAGTAGGGGAAAGAAGGGAATAGGGGACTGTCATCCCTGTTATTAAAAAGTAATATGGCCCATCCTCTTGCACCTTGAATTAAAATGGTGTATAATCCTAATTTGAATTTAATCAAACCACATTTTTAAAAATCTGCTTTTCTTTTCAGGTTCGAGCGACACTGAAGTATATCCAGGACAATCAATTCCCAGCAGTCACAGTCTTTAGAGACAATAGGCCCCATTATTACCGACGAGACGAAGCCACCGGTGTGTGGCAGCCAATGAGATATTAAACTCGACGTTGTCAACCATGGATAACTACTACTCTTTCCCTCTCATGACTACACGCTTTTTTACGAATTTACCGATCAAACTTTTCGTTAAACTCGATACCAATCGAAACTTTCAATGCTCTTTGTATCTTTCCCGACTAGAAATCTCCAAACGGGGCCCTATGGCCTATATAATAACACAAACGAAAATCCACATGGATTCCTATATAAAATCGTATGAGCAAATTGGGTCTCGAAACGGGATAGGAACCTACATGGGACCCTATATTGGGAAATCATCTAAGAACTGCGCAGTAGTTTCCTTTAACAACTACGTCGCAATAGTTTTTCTGGCCCTTTAAGATTGCCTGTAAGAGTAATATTTTGTAAACAGATTCCATTAAAAAATATTAAAACCCTATTTGGGATTTCATGTAGGAGAAATTTATAGGTTTCCACGCACAGAATCGATATATCGATAATATCTTTGCGAATATTGTTTGAATTGTTTTAAAATTTGGTATATTTTTTCTTTTTGTTAACACTGAACAAAAGTATAAGAGAGATTACAGGTTATTTTATCCGAAAAAATATATTAAACCAGCGACAAATATGTGAAAAAATTACTTTGTCGTGTTCTCCACTTTCAAGATGCTAAGTTTGAGAAGGATTTTCCAAACAAATGTTATTAAAGTAAAAATTATAACTATTACTTTTTTAAATTATAAAACTAAAACTATTTCTTTATATATATTTTTAGCTTATCGTACTTCAAAATAAGAGAATTTTAAGTTTGAAGATTTCCCCTCAACTTTTTTTCTTGGACGTGTACAATTTGATGAGTTTTCGGCCATTTTTTGTTGTTCTTTTTATTGTTTGTCATTCCACGTTGTGTAATCACACGTCAATTGTAAATTTGTAAAAGTAAACAAATTTTAATGTCAAATATTCAAAATTGAAGAGTTTTTAACTTTGAAAATTTACAATTATAAATTCAATTTGTCTCTTAACCAAATTTAAGAATTTTTATTTATTCATTTTTAAAATTGAATAAATTTCAACTTTCAATCTTCGCAATCAAATCTTTTTTAATTTTAAATCTTCAAAATTGTATCATTATCTATTATACAATTCAAATATTGAAGATTGTTCAATTGTAAATATTGAAAATTAAAGAATTTTTTATTGTAAGTCTTCAAAATTGAACTACGTATTCCAAAAAAATAAGTTCCAAATTATATCTTTTAAAACTATAATAATTCCGTATTAATGAATCTTTAATTGTAAATATTTAAAATTGAAGAATTTTAAATCGCAAATCGTTGAAATTGAAGAATTTTTAATTGTAAATCTTCAAAATTTAACTACATCAAAAAAACGTTGAAAATTACATACCTTTATAATATAAATGGGGAAAATAAAATAATTTTCAACTTATATTTTCAAAATTCAAGAATTTTAAATTGTAACTCTTTAAAATTGCAGAACTTTGAATTGTAAATCTTTAAAATTTAATGGTTTGTAATTTCGCACATTTACAATTAACATTTATTTAAATTTTATGTTTTACAATGAAAATTTTTATAATTCTGATGATTTTGTTTGAAATTTCTTCAATTTGGATGGTTTGGAATTGATAACTCTTGACAAAATTTAAGAATTTTTATTTATAAATCTTTAAAATACACATTGTTAGATTCTTAATTCATGTTTTGAATTTAGAAATTCTATTACTACATCACTAATTCGGAATCTGCATCATGACATTCGTCCCAATTTGCCCATGCGATTTTATACAGGAATGCATGTGGATTCCTATATGGGTCCCCATAAGGGGACCAATACAGGGGGCCCTATGTGGGGGTTTTCAGTTATGATAATCAGGGCGATAAGAAGTTTTGAGTATTTTGCTTTTAACTCTATTGCCATGTCTGTCGATGCTTGTTACAGTTAAACTTCACTCTTAACTTGCTAAAGTATCCTCTTGAAATGCACAATATGAATATTCTGCTCTGTAAGTTAAACCCAGTGCTATCATTAATAACAATGATTTCCAAATCTACGTAAATTAATTAAAATACGTGACACTTTTTTCAAGGCAAATTGACCAGTTTTGTATTTGTCGGATCGTTATTGTGTAAATTAATGTAAGGCTGACTTTAAAAATTTTTAGTGGTGTAAGTGGAAATTTTAGTTAATTATCAGAGGTCCCAATTGTAATAAAAAGATTTTAAAGTTTGGTTGCTGTAACTTTGATGAGCTGTATTTTGAAACTTTGAATTTGAAAGCATTTTAAATTTCATCGTCAAAACCCTAGCGTACGGCGTGAACAGAACATTACGCAATTGTGTGACCGTAAAGTGACCATATATTGACCATATATTTTTTCACTGGGCACGCTAGGGCATATTTTCATCTTCTTCCACATTTATTCACAATTTCACATAGAACTCAGCATTCTTTTTTATCTTTTTAAACATTTATATTTATTTGTATTTATTCATGAGTTAAAAAATTACAAATAAATAAATATAAATGTGTAAAATATAAAAAGAGTGTTGAGTTCTATTTGAAATTTTGCATAAATGTGAAAAAGGATGAAAATATGACCCAATCAAAACCCTAGCGGACGTCGTGAACGGAACATTACGCAATTGCGTGACCGTAAAGTAACCAAATAGTGACCGTTCCGTTCACTGAGCACGCTAGGGCAATTTTAATCCCTTTTCACATTTATTCACAATTTCACATAGAACTCAGCAATCTTTTTATCTTTTTAAACATTTATATTTATTTGTATTTATTCATGGGTTAAAAAATTACAAATAAATAAGTATAAATGTGTAAAATATAAAAAGAGTGTTGAGTTCTATTTGAAATTGTGAATAAACGTGAAAAAGGATGAAAATATGCCCCAATCAAATACATATTTGCACCCTTTTTCACATTTATTCACAATTTCACATAGAAGTAATTTTATTTTTGAATTATAAATAAGTTTTGTTCAATAATTAAAATATACGTTTATATTCATTTCTTTGTATTTATTCGTGGGTTAAAAGAACCAAGTAAAAGCTGTAAGAGGCAACCCGACACAGCTTTTAATTTGCAATTTTGTAACCCATGAATAAATATAAATAAATCAATATAAATGTGCAAAAGATAAAAAGAGTGTTGGTTCTATGTGAGAATGTGAATAAATTAAAAAAACGATGAAAATATGCCCAGTGAACGTAACGGTCACTTTACGGTCACGCACTTGCGTAACCGTTGCGTTCATGAGGTCCGCTAGGGATTTCAAGCAGCGTTATAAAGTTCTACAATTAATTGAACGGGTAAGAAATTTTGAAATGTAGTGCGAATTGAGTGATTCTTAAAGTTTTTCTATCAACTTGTAAATTTTTACAAATTTAGAACCAATCAATGGCAACCGTATTAATGAATAACTTCATGCAGGCGTTGCAAGTTAAGAGTTTAATCAGGATTTGAAAAAAATGCACTCTTCATCCACTTTCAGAAAATTAAAACTTTCAGCTTGATATTTTAAAATCTCAAAAAGTCATGGAATATTCTAAGCTGAAAGTCTTAAAAATACGAAAGGATGATTAAGCTAAGTAATTGTATTAAATACTCGTTCGTTCCAGTAGTGGAGTATTGAATTGAAATCAACAATTCTTGTCGAAACTGAAAAATCGGCTGTTGAGTTGGCACACTGAGTTTTTGACTATTATATACGACATACGTAGATAAAGAAACGTAAAAATTGACGACGTTGAGTTTTTTATCGTTTATAGTTTCCTTTAAGCTGTAACTGAAAGTAATAGTTGCGAAGATATATATTTTTCATTTTATTTTTTGGGTGGATAAGGGAATTTCGCACAACGAATATTCCGCTCTTGCCATAAATATAAAAGAATATTAGTTGAAAGTTTATAAGAAAAAGACGTGTATGAAAGTACGACAGGAATGCTGTAAATAATTTTTAAGGAGTGTTAATTGAATTCTAGGATAAGGAGAGGCTTGATAAATGAAAGGTGCTAATATCTTATTAAGGAAGAATTCGATTTCACCTTGAAATTTGAAGTGAAAGCCACTCCGTATGCAAGAATTTTTCGAAAAAAAGCACATAATATGGAAATTTACAAAAGGAAAAAAAGCGATTTTAACTTTTTCCATCGTTTTAGCGATAGTTACATGTTAAATAAAGTATAAGGTCAATTATAAGGATGATTCCTAGAAATTGAAGAGATATATTTTTATCGTACTATCTATTGAACGAACAAAAAGTGAGAGAACAATTTTGAACTAATCGGATAATCGCTGCGTCTCTTTGAGAAAATCGGTGATGAATGAAGTTCAGATTGTTTGCGTTGTTACACCTTTTGATGATAATGGAAACTACTCCCTATTTTACCTTTTTTGCGTTTATCTTTGTTTTCTATTACACGTTTCCGTATCTCTCATTCTGTTTGTCTTGTTACGAAAGGCGACCTTATTTTATAATACTATTTGGTGATATATTTATACAATAAATAATAATAGAGAAGAAATTGTTCATTTAGTTCACGACCCTTTCCTTTCCAATATTTTTGTTCAGGGTGGCCGTTTTAGTCGAGGAAAAACATTCCCGGTCATTTCCCGGTTCAATTCGAGCTCTAGAAGCTAAATATTTTTTTGTTGGATGTAATCAAAGCTGAAATGAAAACTAAAGCATTTTTCTGAAATTTTAAATTTTTAAATGAAAACTTAAAAACTTTTTAATTCCTAAATTTTTGATTCAAACGCTCAATAATTTATACGTATAAAATGGAAGCTTTTAACACTTTTCAATTGAAAAATTTTAAATTAAATGCCGTTAAACTGCAAAATTTTAATTTTCAAACTTTTATAAATTGAACATTACAAATATTTCGCGCAAAACAAAATAGAAATCCACACATCAATGTAAATTTTCAAGATTATACAATTTCTAACAATTTTAAGTTCGAAACATTAAAAATTGAACGATTAAAATTTTGTTTAAACTTTTCAAATTAGAAGTTGAATTATTTTTATTTTAAGTCGTTTCAAACTGATAATTGCTCCATTGTTTTCATCACCACAACTTGGTTTTAAATATTGTTAAATATATCTTAAAATTAATTTGTAAAAATAAAAAATCAATTAAAATTTCCAAGGAATCTTTAGACCATTTTTTTATTATCTTGAAACGTTTCAAAATCCTTAAAAAGCTTCAAAATTGTATTTCGAAATTTTATGTTTTTGAAAATCTTTTAATATTTTTAATTATTTTTGAAATTTTTTCAAAACTTTTAAATGTATTTTAAACTGCTTCGAATTTTTCGTCATTTTTTTTACCTTGGTCAGAGATGTAAATAGATAAATAATAAATAGATATTTTTTGACAATTTTGGAAATATTTTGAAATGTTTTTAAATATTCTCATGTAATTACTTTTTCAAAATAATAAATCATTTTAAATTTGCCAGGAATCTTGAGACAGTTTTTTCATTGTTTTGAATGTGTTCAGAATTCCTCGAAAGCTTCAACATTTTATTACAAAATATTCAAAAATCTGCATTTTGTTCAAAAATTTTTTTAATCTTTTAAAATTTTAAATTATGTTTGATATTTCATCAGTTCTTTAAAATATATTTTAAAATGATTAGAATGTTTCTCAAACTAAAAAAAATCCTGTCAAATTAATAAAACTGCCTTAAAATCTTCCAGATTTTTTTGAAATCTTTTTAAATATTTCCTTAAAATTAATTTTTTTATAAAAACTCATTTCTAACTTTTCCGGAAATCTTGAGAAAACTTTTTTATTCGCTTGAAACCTTTCAAAATTCTTAAGAACTTCAAAATCATCAAAAATCTAATACTCTGTTTACCATTTTTTGAAATCTTTTCAAGTTATAAATTAAATTAACTTCTAAATATCTCTTAAACTAAATTAAATTTAGTTCACTTAAAGTTTAACCTTTCAATACTTTCTATTCATATTTCAAACATTTCAGTTTCGAATTATTTGGTTTTGAATACCTTTGAATGACTTTAAATTTGACCATATTTGACTTTAAATGAACACTCCAATATTGCTAAATATTAAAATATTGATCTTTTTTTTTTAAATTAAATGATTTCAAATTGAATGGGTTAAAACGGGGGGTTGACAACTCGACCGATTGGGCGTACACCTACTTCTGACTTCAAGATACTTCCGGATATTTCAAGCGATTCTACGTGATTTCAGGTGAATTTACGTGACTTCATGTGAATTCAAATGATTTAAGATAATTCGGGAGATTTTAAGTGACTTCAGGAGAATTCAAGAGACTTCTATGGAATTCAGGTGATTTCAAGTGATTCCACGTGACTTCAGGTGAATTTCCGTGACTTCATGTGAATTACAATGATTTCAGATAATTCGAGAGATTTTAAGCGACTTCAGGAGAATTCAAGTGACTTCAATTGAATTCAGGTGATTTCAAGTGATTCCACGTGACTTCAGGTGAATTTACGTGACTTCATGTGAATTCAAATGATTTTAGATAATTCGGGAGATTTAAGTCACTTCAGGAGAATTCAAGTAACTTTAAATGAATTCGGGTGAATTCACGTGACTTCATGTGAATTCAAAAGACTTTAGATATTTCAGGAGAATTCAAGTGACTTTAGGTGATTTCAAGTGACTTCAATTGAATTCAGATAATTTCAAGTGACTTCAATTGGATTCAGGTGATTTCAAGTGACTTCAATTGAATTCAGGTGATTTCAAGTGACTTCAATTGAATTCAGGTGATTTCAAGTGACTTCAATTGAATTCAGGTGATTTCAAGTGATTCCACGTCACTTCAGGTGAATTTACGTGACTTTATGTGAATTAAAATGATTTCAGATAATTCGGGAGATTTCAAGTGACTTCAGGAGAATTCAAGTAACTTTAAATGAATTCAGGTGATTTCAAGTGACTTCACGTGAATTCAGGTGACTTCATGTGAATTCAAGAGACTTCAGATATTTCAGGAGAATTCAAGTGACTTTAGGTGATTTCAAGTGACTTCGATTGAATTCAGGTGATTTCAAGTGACTTCAGGTGATTTCAAGTGACTTCAATTGTATTCAGGTGAGTTCAAGTGACTTCAATTGAATTCAGGTGATTGCAAGTTACTTCACGTGAATTCAGGTGACTTCAAATAAATGCACGTGACTTCATGTGAATTCAAATGACTTGAGATATTCCACGAGACTTCATGAGAATTCAAGTAACTTGAAATGAATTCAGGAGAATTCAAGCGACGTCAGGTGATTTCAAGTAAGTCCAATCGAATTCTGGTGACTTCAAGTGACTTCAATTGAATTCAGGGGAATTCACGTGACTTCATGTGAATTCAAACGATTTCAGATAAGTTGGGAGATTTTAAGCGAATTCAGGAGAATTCAAGTGACTTCAATTGAATTCAGGTGATTTCAAGTGATTCCCCGTCACTTCAGGCGAATTTACGTGACTTTATGTGAATTCAAATGTTTTCAGATCATTCGGAAGATTTCATGTGACTTCAGGAGAATTCAAGCAACTTTAAATGAATTCAGGTGATTTCAAGTGACTTCAATTGATTTCAGGTGACTTCAAGTGACTTTAATTGAATTCAGGTGATTTCAAATGACTTTACGTGAATTCAGGTGACTTCAGGTGAATGCACGTGACTTCATGTGAATTCAAATGACTTGAGATATTCCAGGAGATTTCAAGAGACTTCAGGAAAATGCAAGGACTTCAAATGAATTCAGGTGATTTCAAGTGACTTCATGTGACTTCAGGAAAATTCACGAGACTTTATGTGAATCCACGCGACTTCATGAGAATTCAAATGACTTCAGGTATTTTAGGAGATTTCAAGTGGCTACAAATGAATTCAGGTGATTTCAAGTAACTTCACATGACTTCACGTGACTTCATGTGAATTCATGTGATTTCATGTGAATTCAAATGACTTCAGGTATTTCAGGAGATTTCAAGACAATTCGAGAGACTTCAAATGATTTCAAGTGACTTTAAGTGAATTCAATACAATTCAAGTGACTTCAGATATTTCATTCCAAGTGTATACCTGATTTCACGAGTTGGCAACCCCTCGGGTTAAAATTGAATATGTTAGACTGAAACAATATTTTATTAGGATTGGAAATTGAATATTTAAATTAATGATGAATGTATTCGTTTAACAAAGTGCTCACCGAAAATATTTGTGCTACGCTCATCGAATTTCGGTGAACCTAGCCGCCTTTTTCCAGCTCCTCTGGGCTCACCGAAAATATTTGTTGTGCGATCACCGAATTTCGGTGAACCTGCAACCGGTATTTGTTTAAATACTAAGGCTTTCAAATTAAAACAGTTTAATTTTTAACGTTAAAGTCTACAAATTGTTTAATTTTGAATAGATTCAGAATCGTCTTGTCAAATCAATTTTTGTTCAATTTTTAATACTCAAACCAGAGTTAAGTTCTGAAAATCATAAATTAATTTATATTTGTAGTTAATTGACATAACACGTCTTTTATAAAAAAATTTGAATCCTTCATCAAATTTGAAAATGTTATTTATAGTAAATTGAATGATTTTATAATTTTAAAATTTAACAATTGAACTTGGCAACAAAAAGTAGAAATCGGACTTATTTTAAATTTCATTAGGGTTGATAAAGGTAAGTGTGAAAAAGGGGTTAGTGTGATCACAAGAAAGTTTGTCCAACACCCGCGATGGAAATGCTACTTCGGAGGCTCGTCTCGAGACGACGAAGTTGTCGATTCCTCAACTGATGACGTCATAGTGGTTTCCCCACTAGTGGGGAAAGTAAACCCACTTCGAGCACTGTGACGACTGTGACGTTGTTTTTTTCGAAAAATAAAAAATGTTATTCTTAATGACAAATTATGACAGGGTAATTAGAAATCAGACTCAGGATAAGTGTGAAATCTGTTTCTTGTTTCTATTTTCTATTGTGAAATCTTGGAATTATATAATCTGTCAGCAGCTCGAGGTTAGTCAAACAGGTTAATGAACCTTATTTTTGTAATAAAAATGTGACAACAATAATAATAATTGTTATATAACATTTTTAAATACATTTACACAGACAAATAATTTTAAATCAATTTAGGAATAATCTATCATGAAACAAGTAATTTATTAAATATCACTGCAACGTTCATGTAAGATTCAAATTTTTATTTTTATTTTTAATTAATATTTTTAAAAATGATAAAAATACAAAGGAAACATATATTTTATAAATCACCGGATGTTTTGTTAACAGGAACAAATCGAAGAAAAAAAAATAACAGGGAAAAAGTACAATCTTGTCAAATTTGAATTTTAGTGTTTTCATTTACACGTATCATACCCCTACTGAACCTATATCGTATGATATTAATTTTTTGATATTTCAAGTAATTGGATATATTTTTCTTCTAGAAATTTGTAAAATTTTCCGAGTAAAAAATTATCAGGGCAAACTTACGTCCAGTCTAGAACGTCTAATCTAGGCGGTCTTTTCGGGCCCTAATCTGGCTGGCTGGCTAGTCTATCATGACCAAAGAAATTTCTAAGTAGCAAACCCAAATATCGTTTTGCACATTTTCAAAAATAAAAATGATTTTTGAAAGTACCAAAGGCGAAAAATGAACATTAAAAAAATGAATTTGTTTCCTCATCCTCTAGTCAGTCTTTTTGGTCCCTAAACGGGTGCTGGCTAGTGTGTCATGTCCAAACATTTTTTTAATTGTCTAACTCAAATATTTTTTTACACGTTTCCTTCATAAAAGTAAACATGGAAAAAAACCTAATTTTTTTCCATATCATCTTCTCAGTCTTCGAAATAATTTTTAACGTCAACTATCTAAAATAGATTTTTACAAGACCGTCTAACTAGTGCTAGATTAGCTTGTCCAGGCTAGTATTTGACCATATAAAAAAATTTCACTTCTACTCAGCGCCACAATAGACCGCCTCGATAGCGCCACATTAGCGGTCAGAAAATAATTTTCCACACATGCCCGTCAAAAAATAAATTCACTGAAATTTCCCGGTTTTTTCCGGTCTCGAAAAATTCCCGTTCATTTCCCGGTCCAGTGGCTATCCTGTACTTGTTACGAATCATAATACGGCTGCGAAGTACTATGGACGTGTTCACTATGGGTGTATTTATTTGTTCTAATTTTATGAGCATTTTGCTTCCTCATAAGTATCAAATAGATTTGCTTCCACATAGAGGGAGTTTTTCCCTAACAAAAGAAAAAAATTGATACTTTCAATATTTGTTAAGCTTATGTTTCTGTCTTTCCGAATATTCTATTTTCAGAAAGTCAGAGGGCCCACCAAAATGTCAATTGATGTGCTCTGTTACAATGAACAGCTCTTTAACCTACAGTAGTTTTATATTTCAAATTAAAACCTCATATAAACAATGAAACTTTTCTTAAAACTTTCTGAGTAGCTATTGAAAGTCTTCGCAAGTTCGTCAAAAGATCAATCCACGAGTCTCGAAGACGCGAACAATATTGCATGAAATGCAGTACTGTTATATTCCCAATATAATAAAATCTTCTTATAAACAAGGAAACTAACTTTGTTGAAAAATTTAAAAACGATATTGGTAGTTTATGGTAGATCGTGAAAAGTTCTTAATTTTTGGCAATCGATGCGTCTCGAAGACGCGAATTAATATATTATATACATTATAGTGTTTTAGAGGTAGGCCAGGATTCGGCTTTAGGCACATATTAACTCCTATCGAATACAACGCTGCTGAAGGCTGGTAACCTTCTCAGCATAAATCACCAACCAATTGAGACTCTCGGTTTCCTCTCTCTGTCTTCACCTGCCCCCCCCCCCCCACACACACAGTAACAGAAGTATTGGTGGGACTGACGTTACAGATAGAATACCCACCGTACGACGAATAATCACTTAACTTGGACATGATTTCGGCTCGCAAAACAAATTTCGCGCATAAAGGTGACAGTTGGGTGTACAATCTAAACATGAATAATACAAACAATAAAGTAGCCTCGGAATGGACTGAAACTTTGATTGACGGAATACATACACACGGTAAACGTAAAGGTCGAGTTTCAGGCGATGAATGGAGACTGGGTGTCTGGAATGCTAGAGGAGTGAATGACCTTAAAGTAAGAGAACTACGAGAAACTATGCATGCAAGGAAACTAGATATTTTATGTGTACCTGAGACGAAGAAAAAGGGTTGCGAAAGTAGAAACATAGAAAATGGAGTGTTGAAAGGCGGTTTTGAAATACGGTCAGGAGTAGATTGTGAATCAAATCGCAGTCAAGGGGTCGGTTTAAGTATGAATGAAAAAGCAAGACAGCATCTCAAAGATCATGATTTTATATCTCCCAGATTGTTGTGGGCTAGAATGAAGGTAGGAATAAGAAGGTTATTTATCATAGCGTGCTACGCCCCAGTTGACAGTGAGCCGCGAGAAGTCAAAGACGCCTTCTGGGAAACTTTAAATGACACAATAAGTACTTGCGATCAAGGTGAAAGAATAATTCTGCTAGGAGATATGAACGGATGGGTCGGAGTTCAACGTCAGGATACAGATACAGAGAAGAGGGACTTTTTCGACGAGTGTATGTTTTCAGTACAAGTCGTAGCCGAGCGCGTAGCACGAGCCGGAGACGATATTTTTTATAACAAATGGATGATTTCAGACATTTCTCGAAATACAGTCATGATTGTAGTCCGTATTAGATTTTGAGTGAATAAGTATGCAATTTATGTTAACTTATTCCAAATTATCAAAAATTCAATTAAAAAATTGCCGGAAATTTTTGGTAATTTTAGAGGTGATTTATGGTAACTTACCATAAATTGTCCAAAATTCAGTTTAAACATATCTATAAATTTGCGGAAATTTATCGTGGAAATTTATAGGTGGATAGTTTCTTGTAGTAAATAACTACAAGTGTGGGCTCACCACACCCACGATGTGCCAACAACACTCAGTTTTCTCGAATGCTCACCCATCCAAGTACTAACCGCGCCCATCGCTGCTTAACTTTAGTGATCTGACGAGAACTGGTTTTTTCAGCGTGGTATGGCTGTTGCAACCATAAATGATACAAAATTCATTTTTACACATTTCCATAAATTTCCGGACATTTTCGGTCGTTTATGGTAATTTTATCGGTAAATATGATAACTTACCATAAATTACCAAAAATTCATTTTTTTAAATTTCCATAAATTTCCGGAAATTTATGAACATTTTCGGTCATTTATGGCCAACGGCCATACCACGCTGAAAAACCCAGTTCTCGTCAGATCACTGAAGTTAAGCAGCGTTGGACGCGGTTAGTACTTGGATGGGTGACCATTCAAGAATACTGACATGAGTGCTGTTGGCACATCGTGGGTGTGGTGAGCCCACACTTGTAGTTATTTATAACTACAAGAAAAACCTAGAAACACTACCCGAATCGGGTAGTGTCACGCCTACCCTGAAAGGGAAATGGTTTAATGGTATATATATGGTAATTTTGCCGGTAAATATGGTTAAAATAAATTACCCAAACCTCATTTTCAAAAATTTCCGGAAATTTATGAAAATTTTTGGTGATTTGTGGTAATTTTACAGGTATATATGGTAACTTACCATAACTTACCCAAAATTCATTTTAAGAAATTTCCATGAATTTCCGGAAATTTATGAAAATTTTTGGTCATTTGTGGTAATTTTACCGGTAAATATGGTAAGTTTCCATAAATAACCGCAAAATTCTATTATCTGCAACCAAAATTTCCTCACAGTTTTTACGGTGAGTGGGCTGATCATCGTAAAATGCGAGCTCATAGATGTTTAATTTTCATTATCCACCTCTGACGTCACTTTTCCGTCCCTAGGGAGTAAAAAGTAGAGCTTTAGCCCCGCTTCATAGGCATCGAAAAGGGCTGAAATCATGCATGTGTCATAAAAAAGTATTTTTCATATAAACAGAATAAACCATTTTTTGGAAACTTCATAAATCGGTACTGGTTCGTCATAAAAGGTTCATCAATAGGTCAATCGATGCGTCTCAAGGACGCGAACAAATACTCCACATGTAATATTATCGTATTTTGAATATCAAACAAAATTTTCTTATATAAACAGAATAAACCATTTTTTTTAATTCATAAAAAGGTACTGGTGGGTCATAAAAGGTTTTTCAATAGGTCAATCGATGTGTCTCAAGGAGGCGAACAAATGCACTGAATATAATATTTTCGTATTTTAAATATCAAAAAATTTTTTCTTATATAAGAAGAATTAACCATTTTTTGAAACTTCATAAATCGGTACTGGTAGGTCATACAAATTTTAACAATAGGTCGATCGATGCGTCTCAGAGACGCGAACAAATACGCTAGATGTCGTATAGTTGTAATTTAAATATCAAAAAAGTTTTCCTTATATAAACAAGGTAAAATTTTTTTTTTCAAATTTCTAAACGCAAGAAAAAACTACTTCTAAATGGTCGATCTACTTCAAAATCCTATCAGACCTGGATATCATTCGGAGCTACACTTCAGCCCAAATTTCATGATCGTAGCTCTTTTACTTTTCGAGATATGGTGAACAGAAAAAAGTTACACACACACATACACACACGCGGACATTTTTTGAAAATTTTATTTTCGAGCTCCTGGAGCCGAATTATATTAAAATATGTCAAAAAAGTATATTTGAAAATTGAGGTCATTTTAAACCTCCCTCTATGAGGAAGCAAAAATACAATACAATTTTTTATATTTCTTCAGTCACATCATTTTATACATTTATAATTCGGGAAAGTTTTTAAGAATTAAGGATTTAACAAAATATTTTGTCGAGTGATATAATATTAACATGCCGATTTAAGAAAATATAGGATAAAAATTGTGAAGTTGTTGAATCCTACTCTGTATGAAAATAGCAGGAAAATGCGCAAAGGGGTGTAAATAGAGGAAATGAAGTTTTGCATTGAGAGGGTTATAAAGATTAGAGGGGCATGATATAGGTATATTCCATGGTAATATGATTCGTGCATATGGTCTATGGTGGAGACGAGATTACTGCATGATTTCAAAGTTCTCATGCACTGGCCTGAATAATTAAATCCAAGTTGAACGGCCTGTATACCACGAGTGCATGACGCTAACGCGACAATCCCCGAATCGGCTCTTCGAGACGCACCGAATGATCCATTATAATACTTTACCATTGCACGCTTAACCTATTTTGTCTTTAAAATCAATGGAATAATTAAAAAAAAATTAGGTAAAGTAGGCGACATTTGCCTAAAAAAGGGCTTCGTAGCCTAATAAATATAGCATTTAAAATTTTTAGCTTTTATAATTTGAATTACTTGATAATAATAATAAATAATCAATAAATAATCAATAATAAAAACAAATGATGATTAAAATTGATAATAAACTTAATAAATGCTTCCTCATAGAGGGAGGTTTGTAAAGACCTAAATTTTCAAATATAATTTGTTGACATACACTGGGGTCCCGCTTTACCGGGCGTGTTGGGGCTACCCTCAATGGCCTTTACGGTACATCGGGACTCTCCAAACAGTTCTTCTTCTCCTTCTTGCTTGTGGCTTCTTATAGTGCCGAACCGTAAACTGCGCAACTCCGCTGATCTTGCAAGCGCCTCTCACTCGCCCCCTTGGACCACCTTATCCGGTATATCCGGTTCCGATAAAGCGGGATCCCATTTTATTTCGATATAATTTGACCCCAGAAGTTCGAAAATACAATTTAAAAAAAATGTCCAGGTGTGTACGTATATATATATATATATATATATATATATATATATATA
>CAKNYM010053500.1:2482244-2510066 GCA_932195095.1 Andricus curvator | reverse complement strand
AAATAAATTTTGGGAGAAATAAAATTTGGGTGAACTGAGACCTTACCAAAATGTTGTAGTAGTGGTTGCTATTTAAACAAACAAAAAAGTTAATATTTTATTAAAAACAGTTGAATTTATCAAAAAAGACGAATTCTCAATGAAATAGTTGAATCCTCAACCAAAACAGATTATTTTTCAACCAAATAGTTGCACTTTTGTTTGAAGAAGACTAAATTTATATAAAAAGAAATGAGTTTCCAACTAAAAAGACGAATTTTCAACCGAAAAGATTTTTTAGTCACGAAAGAAAAAATAGTTACCAAATTGTGGAATTTTTCAGCCTAAAAGGCCATTTTTTTACAAAGCAGGTGGATTTTCGACCCGAAAAAGTTACTTTTGAACCAAAGCGTAAATATTTTAAACAAAAAAGTCGAGTTTTCAATCTAAGAAGACGGATTTTCCATAAAACAGTTTAATTTTCAAACCGGAAGGATGACTCTTTAACAAAATTGTTGAATTTTTAACAAAATAACTAAATTTTCAATCAAATAATAAAATTGCTAACCAAAAAAGATAAGTTTCTAATGAAAAATGTTATAGTTACTATTTTTACCAGAAAAGACGAAATTTTAACAAAATTGGTACATTTTCATACACAGAGATGAATTTTCAACTAAAATTAGGAATCTTCATAAAAAAAAATTAACAAATTAGTATAACTTTGAACCGAGTAATTGCATTTTTAATCAAAACAGATGAATTCTTATCAAAAATTGTAGTACACAGTTGCTATTTCAACCAAAAAAGAGCTTAATTTTTTATTGAAAACAGTCCAATTCATCTAGAAAAGATGAATTAATCTTCAACAAAATTGTGGAATTCTCAACCAATGAAGATTGCTTTTCAAACCAAAAAGACGAATTTTCAACAAAATAGTTGTATTTTCGACCAAAAAAGATTTTTTAGTCAAGACAGAAAAAAGATTTCACCCAAATTATATTTTGAGGGGGAAAATAATTTTTAATACAAAGTAAAAATGTCGAAAAACTGTTTCTCCATTAACTTTATTTGTTGATCTTTTTCATGTTATAGAAATATAATTTTCCTCAGATTCTTGAGAAAATTCAAAAAGATTTTTGAAGATTTCAGATATGTTGAAAAAGTATTTTATTTTTTTATTTTACAGGGTTTTAAACAAAAAAAAATTGTAAGAAAAATTCGATTCAGTACAAGAAATTCAGGACTTTTAAACGATTGGGAGAAAATAAAAAATATTTGATAAATTTTCGGAAATCTCTCAAAGTTTTAAAATATTTTTAATCTTTTTCAAATTTCTTAAATTCCTCAATATATTTCAAACTAAAATTTTGAAAAATCTTTCAAAATTAAGAAAATTGCCCTTAAATCTTCCACATCTGTTTTGACACCTTAAGAAATCTTTTGAAATCTTTTAATATCTATTCAAAATCTTCAAAAATTTGCATTTCGTTCACAAGTTTTAGAAATATTTTCATATTTGAAATTATTTTTGTAACCTTTCCAAATTTAGTTGTTATATTCTGCAACATTACAAAAATTTCCTTAAAATCTTCTAGATTCTGTTTTGAAATTTTTTGAAATTTTAAAATCTTTAAAATTTGGCTTTAAAATCGTTCATTCTTTTTTGAAATTTTGGGAAATCATATGAAATCGGTTAAAAGCTTATCAGTTTTTTCTCTAATTTAATTTATTTGAATAAAAACTCACTTAAAATTTTACCAAGAATTTTAAGAAACACTTTTCTGTTCTCTTAAAACCTTTAAAAATGCTTATAAACCTTTTTTTTCATTGTCTTAAAAAATATATTTTTTATTTTTTGCTTCTCTGTCTTTCTGTTCAATTTTCCTCAAACTTTAAACTAATGTTTTGAAATAAAATCCTAAATTATTTTTAATTTTCGCAGAAATCTTGTGCCGGCACCGGTAATATTTTTGTCCATAATTTTAAGTTTCTCATATTTTTGAAAGTAGAAAAAAGTTTCCAAATTATAGTATCTGGTAGCAAAATGTTGAGAACATAATTATTTGCCAGTTTCAAAAAAATCATTAGGAATTAAAAATGTTATATTTTTATCCAAAAAGATTATATTTCTACTAAAAAAATGGTCTTTAACACCAAAATATGAATTTTCAACAAAAAGTGAATTTTCAACCAAATTAGTTGAATATTTAACCCCCGAAAAATAAAATTTCGAAAAAAAGGTGAAT
This sequence comes from Andricus curvator, assembly GCA_932195095.1. NCBI lineage: Eukaryota > Metazoa > Arthropoda > Insecta > Hymenoptera > Cynipidae > Andricus > Andricus curvator. The sequence goes on along the minus strand of CAKNYM010053500.1, from coordinate 2,507,838 downwards.
CTTAAAACAAATAATAAAATTTTTAATTTTTAATTAGAAACGATGTATACACGAAAGAATAGTAACTATTCCTTCGTGGTATACTAACAAGAAAATTATATCAGGATGGCCGCAAAGCGTCATTTTAAAAATTCCCTAATTTTTCCCTGATCAATTTTTCATTTTCCCTGACTAATATTCTAATACTAATATTCAAAGACCAGAATATTGATGTTGTAATATTTTTAACATGAAACGTTTTATAAACGGGATATAAAATTTCGAATTAAAATGTTCAAATTTTTAATTTATTACCTTGACAGTTATTTAAATTCCCTTTTAGAGAAGTTCTCTGACTTTTCCCTGATTTCCAGGTTTTCCCGCGCCTACAGACACTCTAAATATATATGCATCATGATAATCTCCAATTAAATTCATTAAAATATATAATAAAGATCATTTTATCACAGTAAAAAAGAATATACTTAAAAATGTTACACTTTAAATTCAGAAATGTACTTAAATTCAGATATGAACTTAAATTAAGCAAAAATTGATCTGAATTCAAGCAAAGTTTATCTGAATTGAAGAAAATGTACTATTAAATTCTGAAATTCAGATATTGACCTTTTTCAAGTTCAGACAAATTTTTGCTGAATTTAAGTTCATCTCTGAATTTAAGTACATTTCTGAATTTAATGTTTAACATTTTTAAGTAATCTTTTTTACTGTGATCAAAGTAAAGAAGTATAATATAAATTGTTAATCGTTGATATTAAATTCAGTAAAATTTTGACTTAATTTAATACTCAATTCTGAAATTCAGATAATGAGTTCTCAAATTTTCACCAATTTTGCTTCATTCCGGAAAACTTTTTCTAAATTTATTCAAAACCAATTTGAAGATGTAACAATTATAATTAATCTTTTTTACTGTAAACCTGGAAGATCATTTTGATTTAATCATTCTTTGCCTTTGGAAGTAGCATTTTATATTTTCAATTTTAAAAGCACTGAACGATAATAATTTGTCCAAAGATATCAAATTACCTTCCTTCCTTCACCTCTCTGGAGGTTGAGAGAAATACAATTTTCCTCTAGATTGCAATATCTTTCGCGAAATGGAAAAATGAACTTTTTGAGTGACAGGTGCATATAAGAGTCACGATATAAGCAGCCTATGGTGTATTTAAAAAACGCTGACAAATGCGCAGACTCTTTGAGGGTAGGTGATTTTGCACCCGCATTAGGAGACGCCACGCGTCGAGGCGCTTCAGTGCCGTTCTGTTTGCGCGCCGGGACGCTTCTTTCTCGCTATCACCTCGGTACCACGTTTTCATTAATAAAAAATCCTAAAATAAAATAATAAATCACGTTTTCGCCAGAGAAAATTTCAAACTCCATCTCTTGATAGTAAGTAAATATTGTTGTTTTCAATAATAATTACATTACATTTTCGTTTTTACTAAATAATAGGCAGAAAAATACTTTTAATATTAAATATTCAAATGATTATTTAAAACATTTAAATATACTTGTAAATACCAAAAATTACGCGATATAGTGTAAAATAGGGCGAAGTGGACAAAACTTTATTTTTTACAATTCGTTTATTTAGACATCGTGGAAAAGTTTTGGTATCTCCTTTAAATGTCACATTATGTGACACGAATTTATATTAGTCATTTCCGATTTTTAATTTTACAATTTTGAAATTTTCCACCTTCAAGTGACCAATGAAAATTTTTTTTATTTAAAAATCAATGAGTTATAAATGCCCTATATAAAACTCTCTTAGTTTTTATAAGGGTTGTCCGCAAGAAAAAATTCAAAGCATTGACATAATAATTATAGGAAGCTTGAAATTTTTTTACTGTTACTATTCTGGGTGGAAAATCATGTGGTATAATAAAAAGCCTTTTAAGATAGTTCTCGTGCCAAAAATCAGATCTTTGGAAAAAATAATTTTTCTATAACTTTGAGGATAAATATAACATTAATGATGATGTCATTTCAAATAAAAAATATTATTTTTGATGAAAAAACTTTAAAACCTTGCGAAAAAGATTTATTTGAACAACATTTTTTGCAATTGAATTTTTTCTGAACATTGCTTCTCACCAATTTTCGAATAAAAAATATTACTTTTTGATGAAAAAACTTTAAAACCTTACGAAAAAAATGTATTTTAACAATATTTTTTGCAATTGATTTTTTTCTGAACATTGCTTCTCACCAATTTTCGAAATCACAGAATGAATTGAATTTTAATAAAGGGTGGCTTAATTTTCGGGGAAAATATTCTCTATAATTCTACTATTTCAAACTTGGAAAGTAAATTTTTCTAGGGCTTAAATCGTTGAAACAATTTTTCTTGAAAAAAAATATTGTTTAAATGAATACTTGAAGATTATTTACTTATTTTTGAAATCGAAAAGACTAGAGTTAAAGGGAAGGCTTTCCCCGAAAAAGTAAGCCGTGATAGAAAATTTGTCAGATAAGATTCAATTACAAGAACTATTGTTAAAATAATCATTTTTCTTTGTTTTTAAACTCTCATTAAAAATTATGTTTTTTATTCTATAAGAAATGACTGATAATATAATTTCAATTATTAAAATCATACAAAAATTTGTCTTCCAGAGTCCTGATTTTCTACACGACAACTACATACACTAAAAATTTGTTCACTGTTTTAAAACGCTAACTTTGAAAAAAATTAATTTTTTCAAAATGCAGCTCCTCTCGCAATTTTTTTTCTTGATGGATAGCAATTTTTTATGTTCTATTTATATATTTTCTACATAATAATGGTACGGGGTTTTACACTATTTTTTTAAAATAAGTACAAACTTTAAAGTAAGCGAAAATTGTAAGTAACTCGAAATATCGGGTTGAAATGTGGGTAGAAAATAAAGAAAAAACACATATTTTTTTACTATTAAGTATGTGCTTTAAAAATATTGGCATTTAAAAATTAGAATATCAGAATAGTGGAGAAAATTTCTAAAACGGATTGTAATTATACCACCTGTTTTCTTATCATAAATTATACCATAAAAATGTTGATTTTTGCATATAATTGATCATTTGTCTTGAAACTCTACTTGTGGATTCAGTATAAATAAATAATTTTGATTTTTAATTGTTCAATTCAGAATTTTAAAAATTGTTTAAGTTCCAATTGTAAATGTTATTTTTTACGACTGTTTAATTTGACGTTCGTAAAATTTTAATTATTCAATTTTACGACTTTGAATTTTAAATCAAGCAATATTGAGTAAGAAATACTAAAATTTCAAAATTTCCATTGTCAAATTGAAAATTTTCAAATGCTTCATACTAACATTGTTTAATTTTGCGCGACACAAATTTTCCGTTCCAAAGTTTGAATTTTCAAAGTTTGCAGTTGTATAATTGGACATTTTTCACTTTAAAACGTATTTACTTTGAAAGTGTACTTATTATACATTTATTTTTATTTTGGAAAACTATCTATTTTTGAAGCATTCAAAATTAAATTGAAGTTAGTGAACTTCGAATTCTTTCTATTTAAAATGGTTCAATATTGAAGATTTTAATTATATATCTGACTTTTCGACTTCCAACTACATTCAAATGTAATATTTTACTGAAACCCAAAATTTGTTAATTAAGAAGGCTGAAATTCAAAATTTGGGTAGTCGGAAAAATGTTTCTCAAGCAGGAAAAAACCGGAAATTTTTCTTCATATTTGAGTAGCCCTCCAGTTTATATTCTGTAATTCTAGCAATGTAACAATAGTCTGGAGGATAGTGACAATTTTTTACGTGAATTGTGTAAATCGTCTCAAAAGCAATTTTTTTTAGGTATATGAACCACAAAAACGATGTGAAGATGGGAGGCATCCGCATGTTATTAAAAATAAGAAATTAAATTTTTCGGTTAAATTCTGCAAGATGCATAAACATATTAGAAAAATTGTTCTTCTCAAATAGATCTACACAGTTTTTAAATTTTTTCAATAAGGCCCATAGTTTTAATTTAATCTTAAACAATAACATGAAAAATAAAGAATGATAATATGCCCGTAATAAAAAAATGTTCCAAAGAAGCTGCAGGAATATTGACCAATTATTCATTTTCCCCGACCATTAACATTAAAATACCAGCATTTTAATCTTGTAATATTTTTAACATAAGATCTTTTATAAACGGAATAACACAATATTTTAGATATAAATTAAAATTTTTAAATTTATTTATTTAAAAAAAATACTTTTCTACCAGAATAGATGACTTTTCAACTCAATACTTGAATTTTTAACAAAATAATTAAATGTTCAACAAAATAATTGAATTTTCAATCTTAAAAGATGAATTCTGAACGAAAATGTGTAATAGCTGATATTTAATCAACGCAGTTGAATTTTCAATTAAAAAAGATCAGTTTTCAACAGAATAGTTTAACTTTCAAGCAAAAAGATGAATTTTCAACAAAAAATATGAATCTTTAACAAAAAATAATTTCCTAATAAAGTGGTTCAACCAAAGATTTTCAAACAAAATAGTTGAATCCTCAAGCAAAGAACATTAATTTTCAATGAAACAGTTTCATTTTCATTCAAGAAAGATAAAATTTCTACTAAAACAGATGAATTCTGAAATCAAAAAGACAAATTTGAAAATATATTTGAATTTTTATTCAAGAAGTAAATTTTCCATGAAGATACTTGAATTTTCAACGCAAAAAGACGAATTTTCAAAAAAACAGTTGAATTTTTAACCAAAAAGAATGACTTTTTATCAAAATAGTAGAATTTTCATCCAAAAAAGATTTTAGTCGACTTTTCAACAACATAATATGAATTTAAACAATAAGTAAATTGATTGATTTGATGCTTTCACGATGATTCATTATAATAAATTTAAAGGAGGTTTTTCGTCGGCAAGATTCGTAGTTTTGCACACGATAAAGCCCGAAAAACCTCTTTTAAATTGATTATAATAAGTAAATTTTTTATGAAATAGTTAAACTTTCTACAAAATAGTTGAATTTTCAACAAGAAAAGATGACTTTTTACAAAATTCTTGAATTTTCAACCAAACAGATGCATTCTTATCCAAAAAGATACAATTTCTACTAAAATAGATGAATCTTTAAATTAAAAATACAAATTTTCGAAAAATGGTTGATTGTTCATCCAAAAAGGATTTCAGTCGACTTTTCAACAGCAAAATATGAATTTTAAACAATAAGTAAATTTTTAACGAAATTGTTGTATTTTCAAACAAACAATAAAATTTATATCTAAAAAGATGATCTTAAGACGGAAGCAACTGCAAAAAAAGAAATATAAATATAAATACAGAGCAAATAAATTATTAACAAGAATATTATATCAGTGGTAGCCCAAAACTTAATTTTAAAAATTCTCTAATTTTTCCCTGACATATTTTTCATTTTTCCTGGCCATTAATATTGAAAGATCAGAATTTCAAACTTGTAACATTTTTAATCTGGAATCTGTTATATAAACGGACTAAAACAATTTCAAATTAAAATTGAAAAATTTCAAATTTATTCTGCTTGACAGTTATTTAAAGTTATAGAAATTCCCTGACTTGCAAGATTTTTTTTCTAAATCCTTTCTTTTTTCCTGATCAATAAAATTCCCTGACTTTTCTAAAAATTGTTGTTGGCTAGTTTCGTTTTTCACTCACAAAGTTTCTTTGGCTCGTACAGTTAAATTCATATTAAATTTCTGTACAATTACTGGGAGTGATTTGTTTCATTTGCGAATTTTCAAAAATTACCCCTCCCCCCCTTAGCTGTTACTTAATTTAAGTACGATCCCTTAAAAAACTGTTTGACTACAAGAATAATTTTGCAATGTTAACTAAATAAAATACAAATGATTGTCCTCTGCGTAAAATGAAAAAGATTTTTAATTTTTTAGGGTTGACCAAGAATCGAACTTTTGAGAACAGTAAAAAGAACTGAACGCTAGAGAACGACAGCAGGGTCCATGGCGTTAATGTCTCTGTTTCTTCAATACTTGAAAGTAAATTTAAAAAAACATACATTTAAAGTTTCTCAGAAATATTAAGGATAAACAAATGTTAATAGTTTGTTATTAAGTGTAAACTTCAAATTCATATCTATTTTTAATTAATATTAACATAGCATACAAATATTCCCTATTAGTTTCCTATACAAATTTCCCTCATGAGGAAGCCTAAATGGCCTCGAAACATGTTGGATCCTGGTAGCATAAAAAAGATGGATAAACAATAAAGGAAGGAGAGCGAAGTGGTTTGGTTCTCTTTTCTTGTTTCTCCCTTTTTGTCAATTGTCATATAACTGTTTAGAGTATTTTAATTTAAATTAATTTAGGGTATTTGTTTTTAAAAAACGGTTTCTTGAAAAAAATACTTCTTTTTAGGCCCTCTTGTACAATTTTGTTTCACAATGAGATTTTTAGTAGTTTGAAGAAAGTTTGAACTCAAGTATGAGGTGAGGTGGATGGCCAAACTCAAAACTTACTTGATACCAGCTTCCCTAAGCAGGAAATCTCTTTGCCGTGAAATTGAGTTACGAGCATATACGAGCGTGACGTGCGATCGTAATAACATTCTAAATTGGACCGACTTTGACTCTATCGACAATCCATTGTGACAGCCCTTCTTGATTGTATACAGCACGATCTTGAATGCTACATTGATGGAATGCTTTCTCAGCAATCTCCCGATATAGACATTTCAATACAATTTACACGACATTGAAATTACCCGACATTTGAACAAAACGTAATTTAAATAGGTCATTGCAAATTCGTTGCTAATTAAGAACATGAAAAAATACTATTCATACCCAAAAGCAAAACCAGGCTTGAGATTGCATGGAGGCCATGCAGGGTACATATTTTTTAGAAGTATTGGATTTTTTTGGTACATTTTTTGAGTTTAACAGATTTTCTAGAATTTGAAAACTATTCAAAAGGTTCCTAACTCACTGTTATGGTTATTGCACCCTTACGAAAAATTGTATAGAAAATTTAGTATAGGCCTATAATGATTTTCTTATAATGAATTTCTTATCATTTTTTAGTGTTTCTAGAAAAATAAGGATAGACAATCATTACAAGAAACTCAGTATAGAAATAAATAATGTTAAAATATTGAAAGAAGTGATGCCAAAAATAGAAAAAAAAAATGATTTACCTAACGTAGGATTTCAAAGTATTTCAAGGAATTCCTACGGATCTCAACACTTTCGAAGGAAATGAAAAATCATACAAAATTTCAAAGGATTTTAGAGATATCAAGGTATTCCGAAGAATTTCACAAGATTTAATATATTTTATAGGATTTTATCTCAAAGGATTTACGGGATTATCAAGATTTTAAGCCATTTTAAAAGATCTCAACGTATTTCAAGAGAATTCAAAAACTTCAAGGTATTTTATAGGACTTGAAATTATTTTAAAGGGCTTACCGGATTTTAAAGATTTTGAGCTATTTTAACTGATCCCAAAGAATTTAAAGAGATTTCAAAAACCTGAAGAGATTTCAAAGAATTTTGAAGGGTCTCCAAAGATTTCAGGGATATTCAAAGAATTTCAAAAGCTTTAACATATTTTACAGGATTTCCAATTATCTCAAAGGATTAACGGGATTTTCAAGATTTTAAGCTGTTTTTACAGATTCCATATAGAATTTAAAGAGATTTCGAAAACTTTAAGGGATTTCAAAGAATTTCAATTATTTCAAAGGATTTACGGGATTTTAAGGATTCAGGGGACTTCAGGGGAATTCATAGAATTTTTTGTAGGATTTTCAAAGATTTTACAGTCGATTTTAAGGGATTTCTAGAGAACTTTGAAAATTAAATTAAATTTCAAGGGATTTTAAGGTATTTCAAAAAATTTCACAAAATCTAAAGGGTGTTATTGAATCTTCCAGGACTTTAAAGATTTCTGGCAATTTGAACTGTTTTTTACAGAACTTTAATGAATGTGTTAATTTTAATTTATATTCAAGGGATTTTAAAGGATTTCTACTTATTTTAATGGATTTGTATGATTTCCAAAGATTTGAATGGATTTTAAAGGATTTAAAGAATTTCTAAAGAACATTAGGAAATAAAATAAATTAAATTTCAGGGGATATGAAGAAACTTATAAAATTTCAAAGAATTTTCTAGCATTTCCCAAGTATTCGAAATATTTTAAAAGATTTCAATGAATTTCACAATATTTTAGGGATTTTGTAGGATATTCAATCAATTCAACGGATTTACGAGATTTTAACAGATTTTAAGTTATTTGAATAGATTCCAAAAAATTTAAGGAATTTTAAGGTATTTCAAGAAATTCCACAATATTTAAAAGATTTTATAGAATCTCCAAAGATATCAAAGATGTCTATGGATTTTGAGTTTTGTTTAGAGAACTTAAATGAATATGTTTAATTTCATGTATGTCAGAGGAATTTTTTGACGATTTCTCTCTTTTAATGGATTTTGGTGATTTAAAAAAAAATTAAATGGTTTCAACAAAATTCTAGAGAATTCTAGGGAATAAAATAAATTTTATTTTAAAAGGTTTCTAACGATTTCAACGATTCTAAGGTTTCATTACGAAAAGAAAAATTCAAACATTTTTAACGATTTGAAGTTATTTTAAAAGATTCTAAGGGATTTCAAATCCTTTCTACTTATTTTAATGGATTTGTATGATTTTCAAAGATTTAAATGGATTATACAGGATTTAAAGAATTTCTAAAGAACTGTAGGAAATCAAATAAATTAAATTTCAGGTGATATGAAGAAACTTACAAAATTTCAAAGAATTTTCTAGCATTTCCAAAGTATTCGGAATATTTTAAAGGATTTTATTGAATTTCACAATATTTTAGGGATTTTATAGGATCTTCAATCAATTCAAAGGATTCACGAGATTTTAACAGATTTTAAGTTATCTGAATAGATTCCAAAAAATGTAAGGAATTTTGAAGCATTTCAAGAAATTCTACGATATTTAAAAAATTTTATTGAATCTCCAAAGATATCAAAGATGTCTATGGATTTTGAGATTTGTTTAGAGAACTTAAATGAATATGTTTAATTTCATGTATGTCAGGGGAATTTTTGGATGATTTCCATCTTTTAATGGATTTTGGTGATTTAAAAAAAAATCAAATGGTTTCAACAAAATTCTAGAGAATTTTAGGGAATAAAATAAATTTTATTTTAAGAGATTTCCAACGATATCAACGATTTTAAGGTTTCATTACGAAATGAAAAATTCAAACATTTTTAACGATTTGAAGTTATTTTAAGAGATTCTAAGGGATTTCAAATGATTTCTACTTATTTTAATGGATTTGTATGATTTTCAAAGATTTTAATGGATTTTAAGAATTTCTAAAGAACATTAGGAAACAAAAAGTAAATTAAATTTCAGGGGATATGAAGAAACTTATAAAATTTCTAAGAATTGTCTAGCATTTCCAAAGTATTCGAAATATTTTAAAGGATTTTATTGAATTTCACAATATTTTAGGGATTTTATAGGATCTTCAATCAATTCAAAGGATTTACGAGATTTTAACAGATTTTAAGTTATTTGACAGCCATACCACGCTGAAAAAACCAGTTCTCGTCAGATCACTGAAGTTAAGCAGCGTTGGGCGCGGTTAGCACTTGGATGGGTGACCATTCGAGAAAACTGAGTGCTGTTGGCACATCGTGGGTGTGGTGAGCCCACACTTGTAGTTATTTACTACAAGTTATCAACCTAGAAACACTACCCGAATCGGGTAGTGTCACGTCTACCCCGAAAGGGAAATGGCTTAATGGTATACATACAATAGATTCGAAAAAATTTAAGGAATTTTTAAGCATTTCCAGAAATTCCACGATATTTAAAACATTTTCTTGAATCTCCAAAGATATCAAAGATGTCTATGGATTTTGAGTTTTGTTTACAGAACTTAAATGAATATGTTTAATTTCATGTATGTTAGAGGAATTTTTTGATTATTTCCATCTTTTAATGGATTTTGGTGATTTAAAAAAAATCAAATGGTATCAACAAAATTCTAGAGAATTTTAGGGAATAAAATAAATTTTATTTCAAGAGATTTCCAACGATTTCAACGATTTTAAGGTTTTATTACGAAAAGAAAAAACAATTTAAACATTCTTAACGATTTGAAGTTATTTGAAAAGATTCTAAGGAATTTCAAAGGTTTATGTATGAATTTTGTATGATTTTTAGCTGTTTGAACACATTCAAAAAGATATCGACATATTTAAAAGCATATTCTAGAATCTCCAAACATTTTTAGCTCAATTTTAAGGGATTTCTAGAGAACTTTGGAGAATAAGGGAAATTTAATTTATTTTATTTCTAAGGTATTTTGCAATAAATAATTTTTTATAGATTTCTAACTGTTTCAAAGATTTCAAAGGAATTCAAAATGAATTAGAAAATTTCCAGCGGATTTCTATGGATTTTAACATATTAAAAATATTTTAATGGATTTACAAATATTCCCATTACATTAATTCCTTCAATATTTTTATATTTTTTATTCTAATGCTAACTATTCTATAATATTTTTTCATAAGGGCAGTTTGCAATTGTATATGGAAATCGCCTTTGTTCCTTTCGAGATCTCGTTTTTTTTGTTACTTAATTTATTTTTAAGATTTAAAAAAAATATACCCTCTTTGTCGTTAAGAAAATAAAACGGGTTCTATATATATGATTTTTTAAAAAGTAAAACATTGAAAAAAAGTAGAAAATCTTCAATGAATCTTGTAGAAATATCTATATTATCTATAAAACGATCTACCGTATCACAGAATTGATAATATCTAGTTATCCACTTTAAAATCGCTTATGTTCTCTTCTAAGTATAGTAACATTAAAATTTACGATGGCACGTGCCCTGAAACATTTACCTGAAGGAAAAATATTAAAAAATTTATGTGCAGTTATTTCAATTCCTCCGAGCACCATAAAGAGACTCGCTTTTTGTGCAAATAGTATCTGATAATAGTGATAAGATACCGTTAATTTAACAGTTCGAACGGAAGCTACTATCAGGAAATAAATATAAAAGTTGGTCATGTGTGTAATTTTATATCATTTTGAACAATATAAACACCTAAGTAAATATTGCTAGCAGACCATTATAAATTATAATGTATAATTCAATACTAAAATGCATACGCAATACAAAATATGCAAGATTTGATTGATCTGATAATACTTGATTAATTTATTTCGTTTATCATACGATACGATACGATACGATACATAATTTGAATCAACAGGAATATTGAAATTAATTTGAAATTAATTTTCTACCAAGAAAGATGATTTTCGACTAAATACTCAAATTTGCAACAAACAAAAATATTAATTATAGCCAAAAAAGTTGCATTTACAGCCAAATAGTTAAACTTTCAAGCAAAAGAGAGGAACTTTCAACAATATAGTTGAATTTGTAAACAAATTGTCGAATTTTCCAACTAAAAATATAAAAATTCAATCACAAACAGTTGCATTTAGAACCAAATACGTGAATTTTCAAGCCAAAAAGTCGAATTTTTTTAGAAGACAGTTAAGTTTTCAATCCAAAAAGGTTATTCTCAACCAAGCAAGATGAATCTTTAATCAATTAAGATGACTTTTCTACAAAAAATGATGAATTTTCAATTCAAAAGAACGGATTTTTAAGAATACAGTTGAAATTTCAACAAAAAGTCAATTTCCATAAAAAAAATCTAATTTTCTACTAAAAAAGGCAAATTTTCAGTAAAATACATGCATTTTTGATTAAATGGTTGAATTTTCAACTGGAAAAGATCATTTTTCAACAACATAAAAAACGAATTTGTAAGAAAATAGTTTCATTTTCAACCCAAGAAATGAATTTTCTTATAAAATCATGAATCTTCAACTTAAAAAAATACTTTAACAAAATGATCAAACAGTTAACCTGCGAAGATGATTTTTCAAACAAAAAGATGACTTTTTTATCCAAAAGGACCAATTTTCAACCTGAAAATTTGAATTTTCAACAAGAAATTCAATTTTCACCCAAATAGTTGAAATTTTTACTGAAAGTGATCCATTTTCCACCAAAAATGGAATATTTAAATTTACAGTTCGAAAAATTGATTTCAAAGAAAGAAAAAACAATTTTCAACCAAAGAGATGGATCTGCAACTAATAAAGTGAATTTTTAAGAAAGTAGTTCAACTTTCAACAAATTAGTTACTTTTCAATCAAAAACAATTATTTTCTGCCGAAAAGATGAATTTTCAACAAAATACATACATTCTCAAGCAATATTTGAATTTTCATTCAAAAACGATCAGTTTTGAAGCAAAAATGGAATAGTTAAATCTTTAATTAAAGAAATTAATTTTCAAACAAAAGAACGAATTTTCAACAAAATGTTATATCTACAACCAATCAAATAAAAGTTTAACAGAGTGAATAAACTTTCAACCAAGTATTTGAATTTTCAACCAAAAAAGATGAATGAGCAATAAAAAATGTAATAATTGCATTTTTAAGTAATAATGATGAATTTTCAAGCAAAAATTAAGCAGTTAAAAAAAAAAATTTTCAACCAAAAAAGGAAACGAATTTTTAACAAAGTAGTCAAATCTTAAAACAATAAATAGTATATTGTGCATCGAGTGGGAGAAGTTGGCGATTCGCCGTCTCCCACTAGGTTCACATAATACTTTGTCCGACACTCGCGATGGAAATGCGGCTGAGGAGTTCGTCGAGAGACGACGAAGTTGTCGCTTTCTCAACTGATGACGTCACAGTGGTCGAAGTGAGTACTTTTCCCGCTAGTGGGAAAAGTAAACTCACTTTGACCACTGTGACGTCATGAGTTGAGGAATCGACAAATTCGTCGTCTCGAGACGAGCCTCTGAAGTCGCATTTCCATCGCGGGTGTTGGACAAATGATTTTTTAACAAAATGATTGAAATTTTAATCAAGTAGTTGAATTCTCAACGAAAAAAGATGAATTTTCAATGAAAAATTTATAGTTGAATTTTCAACTCAAAACGATCAATTTTCAGCAAAAAATGGATAAGTTAAATTTTCAGTTAACAAAATTAATTTTCCACTAAAAGAAACGACTTTATCAACGAAATTGTCGAATTTTCAACTAAAAGGGAAGAATTCTGAACGAAAAATATAATAGCAGACTTTTCAATTGAAAATAATGAACTTTCAACTAAAAATGGTTGGATTTTCTTATCGGATTCTATTAATTCAGTTTGAATTTAGGCGCAAAAACAAAAGGGGGAAGTTTCATGAAAAAGGAGAAAAAGAGGAATTCTTTAAAAACAAGGTTAAGACGGTTATAGGGGAAAGAGAATGAAATCTATATTTATATTCTTTATGTGTAAAATAAAATCACTAATTTTAATTTTTTCAAGCATTTCAAAAAATGGTTATTCATATTTAGATTTTTAAACAGTGATGTCACAATTCTGCGTTAACCCCTCCCCCGAATGAGCAATAAAAAGAAGAAAAAGTTGGAAAAAAGTCGATTTTGCAATAAAAGAAAAAAATTCCCGATTCTAAATAAAATTCTGCGGGTTTCTCCCGGTCCGTTAGACAGCCTTTTGTTTTGATTCTCGGCGAAATCTTGACCGAAAGATTCACGACATCTCTTAACAACGGTGTCATGATAAAGACTACCCTTGCGTTTGCTTAGAGTCCGATGATAAATCATAAAGATTAGTGGTCCCCTGAGCATTGGAGGGTCGAGACGGCTCTATTATGAAGGATCAAACATCATTTCTTTGTTATACATTGCACCATCTCAAGACCTTAGGTAATTTTTAGAAATATATCTAATCTATTCAAAAACATATTTCGTCCGTAGAATTTCAATCTAGGGTGTTTTTAACCACCTTTCTATGAAATAAATTAGCATCTCACTTTTTCACTTTATTTCACGCTTATTCCGAAAGGGAAATGGCTTAATGGTATAATAATACAATGCAGGCATTAAATCAAGATTCGCGATAGCACTAAAAAAAAAAGAAAAAGATTCTAAAGAACCATACGAGAAAAAAAGATCTGCCCTGAAGAAGTAAAGGCGAAAATCTGTAACATACAAAATTTTAAACACTAAAAGAATTTTATTTATGAGATTAATTATTAGTCTTAATTATTATATTATTATATATTATACTATATTAATATTATTAATTATTATTATTAATTATTAGATTAATTATGAGTCAATTTATGAGATATCTTAACCAGACTTGGTGGGTATATAGAACCCATCAAAGTACAAAGATTCTGTTTGTTTTGAAGATATTAATTAACTAGCTGTGAATTCGAACTCGAGTATTTCCACTTTTTTGCATTTGTAATTATGTGGTGTTCATTGCACGAGCACTGTGCTTCCCGTTAGCAAATGTATTTGCTTCCTCATAGAGGAAGCATTATTTTTTTTATAAAGAATAGCCAAATTAAAGTTTTCATTTTGATCAATTTTAAAATAAAACTTTAGAAAAAATACAAAATTATAAAATAATACAGAAAATTTTTAAAATACAATAGCAAATCAGAGAAAACATTTTGAAATTATTCTAGAATAATTCATTTAAAAAAATTGTTCGAAAAGAATTTATTTATTTGCTTTTTTAATTAATTTATTGTATTGCTAGAATTATATTCTTGATTGGTATAATCGGTGATATCATTTTTTCTTCAATATCCCTTATGGGACGACCAGGCTTTACTGTTTCTGTTTCTTTATTACTTTTTTTTGGTTTAATTTTTATGATTCCATTTTTAAATCGTTTATTTCTTCAGTCTTAATCTCTTAATTAATATTTGATATTTGTAAATTTTCCATTTTTTCTGCTCTAGCAAACGCCGCTTCTATAGTTTCTTCAACTATTTCAAGCCATACATAATCTAATAAAAAAACTTATTTTTAGTATTTATTGAAAAATTTTATAAAATAACTATTTTAATTGTTGAACTTTTTATCACTTATTTCTAATCGTTTACATTTTTTAATCAATCTAATTCAAAATATTTTTCATATTGTCATATAACCTCCTTGATTATATGATGAAAAATTAATGTTATTGACATTTGACTTTTAAATCTTAATATCTATAGAAATTTCCATAATACTCAATTTTCTCTTCGAAGTCTTTAATTTCTTAAACGCAGCTGGAAGGCTTGGAAAAAGAGTTGGAAAAGGGATAGGGTGCGACAGAATTTCCCTTTACCCATTTCCAGCTCGAAAAATTACCATTTCAAATACAAAAAGTTTTTCAAACATTTATAATTTATTATTGAAATGAACTTTGTTTAACATATAATGTTAATGTTAATTTTAGCATATTTTCATTTTTTGCCATTCTAATATATTTCAAATTAGGCTATGTTTAGTAGTCCCGAAAAATTGAGAGTTGGAAAAGGGGATGGAATTGTCGTTTTCAAAAATTTTTTAAATGATCATAACTTCGTTAATCTTCAATAAAGTGCATTAATATTTAGGAAAATCGATTTGCCTCGAATCAAAGTATCTTTTCCGTTCTTGCAACAATTTTGAGATTAGAAAAATGTTTACTATAAGAATCGACTTTTCATATAATATAAATGACCATAACTTCCGCACTTTTTAATCAAATTTATACATATTATATTTCAATCGATTCGTCTCAAACCAAGGCATCTTTTATATTCTTGCATTAACTTTGAATTATGTTGATAAAAAAAGTTTTACTATAAAAAGCGATTTTCAAAATATTATAAAGTGCTAAAAAAATGCAATAAATATCTTTAGAAATCATTCGGTCAGTTTCAAGATATTAGTGGTAAAAGTAAACCCTAAAAATCCACAGACACATTATATCCACATTATATTACACATTTTTAAATGGAGAAACGTTTGATGAAATGAATTAAAAATTTTTCGGAATTGTTACCATTACGAAGCTTTCTCTAACTTTGACCATCCCATCTCTTTTTACGATTTTGCATATTAATCAGGATGAAATAAATTTGCAATTTCATCCATTGATTAAAGAAGTGTTAAAAATAGCTTACACACTTTTACCAAATGAACTCAATTTTTTGAGGAAGATGTCTTCATATTCTAAAAGTATAAGTAAAAGTAAGTAAAAATGAATTTTCAAAAACATTAATAATTAATTAAAAGTTTCTGTTTTTTAGTAATTTTTGAACGATTTTTAATACGCAGAGGCACCTGCAGCTGAAACCAATAGATCGATTTTGATTAAACTCTGCATAAATACACTAAATAAGGTTAAAATATGTGCGTTTCCAGGAAAAATTTATGCATAAACATAACACAGAGTTAGGTTTGCACTTATACAAAAATTTAAGAATTTCCAATATATGCAGACACAAACCTATTGTGAACTAATTATACAGATTTTACCACATTCTTGGAGAGAAAAAATTATCTTTTTCCAATTCTCAAGCGACACATCGAGACTTTATTCAAAGAAACAAAAATATTTTATATATAATATAATTGTTTTTTTTCTAATAAAGTCTGGATATATCGCCTGAGAATTGGAAAGGATAATTTTACTATTATTTTTTACTAATCTTCAAAAATTTTTATTCATCATTCCCATACGTAAACAAGCTTGGATTTTAACATCTCTCCGTAATTTATATTAACATTTACAGAAATACGCAGAACCTAAAATGAAAAAAAAGAATGTTTAAGAAAAAGTCGTCTGTAGATGACAATTTTATTGCAATGTTGTCAGAATAAAATTATTACTCATTGTGGATTTTTTATTATTACTAAAAAATAAATGAAAAACCCAAAAAACCTATACATGAATTTTAATATTTTATTTATTTATGTTAAAGATAGTGGAGGTTGTGAAATGAAAAAAGAAACCCGAGTAAGAATAGTAGACAATTTATAAATTTACCCAGACGAAAAAGTGATGCACAGTGGGAAATATTATGTATGATTTTCATTGGTTTTATACGGAAAATGAATAAAACAAATGAAAATTCTACATTATATTTCCAACCATGTATAAATTTTTCGCTTGGGAAAGTGTTTTTTAATAAAAGGAATTAGTTCAATGGATTAGTTTTATAAATTGCGTTTTTTGTTTAATAAGAAAAATAAAATTATATCTTTTACTTAAAGACTTAAAGAAGATATGCCCGCAAAATTGGTGTATTCCTCTAAGTAATATTGATAAATTTTTTTTATCAAACAAACACAAATTTAGTATACTAATTTATTGAACTAATTCCTCTTATTAACATACTTAGTGTTTTTGCTGGAAGACACAAGTACTCATATAGTATTGCAACTGAAAAAATTATTAACATTTTTATATATAATTAATGGAGAATTCAAGTTTTTTTTAAATTTAATTCGGAATCTTTCAGCCTACAAAAAGTTTTAATTTGAAAATATCACTTCAATCTAAAATAAATACTGTTCTGCATATACACAATTACAGTGCTCATAATATTCGTCAGGAGTTTCAATCACTTTTAGGAAAATTCATTAAATATGATAAAATATATTTGAATTCTTTCAAAGAAATTACTGAACTTTTAAGAAAAGTTCAGTAATTTCCAAGATAGTATCAACTTAAAAATAAGACCGTGTCATCGACATTCGGTAAGCGCAGCCCAAATATTTTCAGTGTCCCTAGAAACTTCGTAAAAATAAAGCATGTTTAACTCTAAGAATTAAAATTTAATTTCCGCTCGGAATGACAAATTATATCTATGAGCTAATTTTAATAAAATTGAATAAAGCTCGGTTAAACTAAGTTTGCATTAAACTTAATTAAGCTAAGTAAAGTTTCAAGAAAGTCTAATTAAGTTCGTCAAACTTATTCACATAAGGGAAGGCACCAATAGAATTTATCAAAAGATCAACCAGAGGATAAATTGTTCTCGCACTTTAGAGATTATATTTCTCAAAAATGATATTCTATGCAAAAATCAAAAATAGGCAGAATAATATACAAAAATGGCAATCTATTAATAATAAAAACTGTAGTAGAAGAGTAAGTTTTAAGAAAAGCATTAGTATTTGAAAAAATATTATACACTTTTTGTCTCTTTGGAAAGACATTTAATAAATACATTAATACATTACTATTGCATACGTAAAATAATTTATAATTATTTATTGTAGATTTAGTATGAATTATTAGTTCGAAAGTGAAATCCCTGCTGAAAAGCTGATAAATAAACTCCATCTAGTACGACGGTCCCCATCCGAGTATTGCCCGTGCCAAGTGCTGTTTAACTTCTGCGATTGAAAGAGAAGCCTTACATAATCCTATGTGTTCAGATGGACATATGGAATTGGAAAATCGGGACATTGTTATTTTTAAAATTAATAAAATATAAAATTACTGTGAATTTCGAGGGATTATGAAGAAAAAAAAAACATAAGAAAATTTAAAGGCGATCATCGGTACGATGTAAAATGTTTACGTTTTTGTAAACATATATGTCAATGTTTTTATAAAAAATCGAAACGAGAACTTATTTAAAATAGATATAAAAAATTGTAAAATATCAGCAGCCGATAACATTACATTAAAGTCCAAAAAATATACTTAACACTGATTTCTTTACAGGTATTTTCCCTAAATTATTATTTAAAAAATTATCTGGGCATCCAGAGTAGGTGAAATTTACACTGTTTGATTTGATTAAGATTAAATTTAGAAAGTGATACTGATAAACCTTTTTAAAGTTTTTGGATTCACTTAACAGCAGATAATCTACAGTTTTTGCGGGGTTTCATCAAATTAATTCAATATTCATAAATAAATTTCTTTGAATTTTCAGATTGAGAAGAATTTGAAATAAAGAGTGAAAAAATTAGAAAAATCTTTCTACCTCGAAAAAAACATAAAAATTATATTACCCAAATAACATTTTTTTTTCTATAATTCGCGAAAAAGTGCCAGTTTTTCCACCTGTTTTTGGTGTAAAAAGTTACCGATTTTTGCTCGATGACGTGGCGCATGCGCAGTGCCGACCGTTCCGGGCAACAGTGACAAAAGTGGACAGATGCAGTGGAAAAAGTAAATGGACAGTGATAAAAGTGAGGCACAGTGGAAAAAGTAAATGTTATTTCGGGTGGGTTCGTGCTGCCTCGGGTGGACTCGTGCATCGTGCGCAGCCAACTTCATTATATTTTCCGACTGTCGTCCCTAACCTAAAAGCAATTTCCTGAAAAGTCTCGAGTTGTGTATTTTGTATGTACTTTTGTCACTTGGCAAAAGCAAAAAACACCTTCAGTTCCTCCGAAAATACTGTGCTTGGTTTTTTTCACGAAAAATCGGAAGTTTTGAAGCCCTCAACTTTATGGGCCAACTATTCAATTGTGAGAACCAGCTTATTATTACTGCCATATTATTGCCATGGTTTTGATAATTGCCATTGTCATTGTTGCGTCAATCGACAAAAAATCGCCTTCTTTTTACACAAAAAACAGGTAAACAAAAACTAGCACTTTTTAACAAATTATAGAAAAAGTATCGTGTCCCACACATTGAAAAAGCGACGATTTAAAACTCGTGTGATAGCCACCCTCGCTCCGCTCGGGTAGCTAACTTCACACTCGTTTTAAATCTCTCGCTTTTTCAACTTGTAGCACAATATACTATTAGTTTGTCAAGAAATACAAAATTAAATGATTTTTGTCAGTCTACCTGGAAAATATGAGTTAGCTGCGCATTAAAACTACTTTTATGACAGCTATATAATTTTATATTTAGAAATGAGCCTAAGAAAATTAACCCATCGTCGTTAATGATCGTGATGTAGATGGGACGCTAAATACACCTACTATATTTTTTCAAATTGACTCACCACCTATATATAATACCTTTTAGAAAATTAATTAATTTATATTTTATCAAAAATAACTTAAAAATGAAGAAAATAATTTCAAACTAAAGAAAAATTTTCATTCAGACAAAAAACCATTTCTTTGAACCAAAGAAATTTCTATAAATCAATTTCTTTTGATGCAAGAAAGTTTTCTCTGACTGAGAACCAATTAATATTTTTCTTTTATTCAAAGAAATGTTTTTCGAATAAAACAATCTTTTTTCCGAGTTGCGCTGCATAATTTAATATTTTATTTTCCAATTAAAATAAAATAAAAATTTTAATTTTAATTGGATAAAAGTAGATGTCCTCACACTTGCGTTCTATCATGAAAGTTTTAATCAGCATACTTTTAAGCTTACAATAAACTAGCCTTAGTTTTTCAAATATTAATTTAATTTTCTTCAAGTATATATATTATAAGTTGAAAAAAATTTGTTAAACTTAAAATTACGTTTACATGTTTAACCTTTATTAGCTAGTTTATGTTTCCTCGCATGAGATGACCCAAGATGTGAAGATTTTCGTACAATAAATCGTGAGTTTACAACTTGACGCGAAAAGACTAGATAACAAACGAAAATTCCTCACTTTTTACAAGTTGGATTTATTGCACGAGTTAACCCGGGAAATTTGCAGAACGAATGGTCTGAACTAAAACGAAGAGAATATACTTTTTATATCTCAATTCTAGAAACAAAAAAGTCCATCACAATGTAATAAACTCGGTAATACTAACTTTTTTTCATTCTAACTTTGTTTAAAGAAAAATAGATCAATTCACGCGTCTCAAAGACGCGAACAATTACATCAAGTGCAATACTGTTATATTCCCAATATAAAAAATGCTCTCATACAGAAGGTAAATAATTTTGTTAAGAAAATGTGAAAACGATATTGGTAGATTTTCTCAGATCATTAAAGGTTCTTAATTTGGGAAATCGATGCGTCTCGAAGACGCAAACATTATATATCATATATATTACTGTTGTATTTCCAAAATAAATTTTTTTTTCTCATACCAACAAGATAAAAAATATATTTTTAAATTTATAAATCAGTATTGCTAGATCATAAGAGGTCATAGAAGGTTCGTCAATAGGTCATTCGACGAGTCTCGAAGACGCGAACAAACATGTTAGACATAAAAGGTTGAACAGTAGGTTAATCGATGCATCTCAAAGACGCAAAAAAATATGCTAGATATCATATTGTTGTATTTTGATTATCAAAAAAGTTTTTCCCATATAAACGCAGTGAACCATTTTTTTGAAACATCATAAATCGGTCCTGGTAGGTCATAAAAGTTTCAACATTAGGTCGATCGAGAAATCTCTAAACTAGAAAAAAAACACTTCTAAATAGCTGATATAACTCAAAATCCTATCAGACCTGAATATCAATCAAAGCTACAATTCGCTCAAATTTCATGATTGTAGTTCTTTTACTTTTCATGATATGGTGAATAGAAAAAAGTTACACAGACACACACATGGACATTTTTGAAAATTGTATTTTCGAACTCCTGGGGTCGAATTATATTGAAATATGTCAAGAAAGTAGATTTGAAAATTTTGGTCACAACAAACCTCCCTCTATGAGGAATCAATTAAGAATACGTTAGATAAAGACCTAGGTCCTTATTAAAAATTTCAACTTTTTAAAATCTAATAATGAATATTTAATTCAAGTCACCAGAAATATGTCGAAATAATATTTAGATCTGCCCGAAGGCCTTCATATAGGTAAATTGAGATTATTTATGTTTTCATTTACAATAAAATTATTAACACGAGTGTCTTTAAGGTTATTTATAATTATTTTTAAATTTAAAAATAATGGGAATGTCGATTATTTTCCTTCTTACAAGTAACTTTACTCAGTGAAAATAAATTTTGTGTTGCAGGATGACAAGGTTTTCCAAAAAGCTTATTATTGTCAACTTTATTTTTACGTAGGAATAACTTAACAATCAAGTGCTTTGCAGGTTATTTTAAATAAAGGCTCTTTAAATGTAGTTAAATTCTCACATCTTAAAGTATTTTCAATAATCTTCAATTATTAATCAATTTGATTTAATTAAATAATTTAATTGATCAATTTTGAATTAACCTGATAATATTAGTAGTACCAAGTAATATTAGAAATAATATTAACTGTAATAATCATAAATTCGCGAAATAATAATAAATGAATAAACAAATAAGGGGTTATTAAAAAATTACGTTAGGTGTTATTCGGAAATTTACCCCCCCCACCTAAGATACCGTGAAATTTGATTTGCCCCCCCCCATTTTACAAGGATTTTATAAATCTCGAAAATAACATGTGTCAATAATGATAAGTACTTAGTTTTACAAGCGTACATTTATCATTTCTTTAGAACCTAAAATGTTGCCTAGTCCAACACTTTATTTACAAAGCAAATATTCCAGTTTTTTTTTTTTTTAAAGATTTATTTAACGTCGCATCTACATCTAGGTAATTAGCGACAGGTACGATATGTATGAGTTATGATTTTTACAAGTTCGAGTTACAGGTATATGTTTTGTTAATGTAGAATTGTAAATGGATACATTGCAAATGATGGTGTTACAGTTCTTTGATTTGTTTATTCTTGGATTAACTGCCTTATATTTTTCCTTTATATTAAGGAGCTTAGATTGGCTTCTTTAATAAAGTTAATCGTTTTTTTAACTTCGGTATGTGTCCCTAGAGCTTCTTGGAGTGAGTTTGAGATTTTGAGTTTACGTCGAATATCACTAAACTTTGTACATTCGATAATTAGGTGGTTGACACTGATTACACAGTTACACTGGTCACATTTTGGGGGGTCTGATTTTTCAAGGAGGTGCTTGTGCGTAATTTTGGTATGTCCGATTCGGAGTCTGGTGAGGAGAACTTGTTCCCTTCTTGTGAGTGTTTTCCATTAGGGGTGATTTGGCTTCTTCTTCTGGATAGTTGGAACTTCATTCTGAATTTTGTTGTTGATTTCTCTCCAATATTGGTGGGCGATTCTTTGAACGTAGTTTTTGGCATCTGGTAAGGATATTCTTAGGTTTTCCTCCTCAACTGGTAGAGAAGTTGCGAAATTGGCCAGTATGTCTGCTTGTTCATTTCCGTTGATATTTTGATGTGAGGGGATCCATATGGCCGTGATTTGTTTCTTTAGTTGCAGGCATTCGGTATAGGTTTTTTGGATTTGTTGGATCCTATGGTCGTATGAATTTCTAGTTTGGGTGGCTTGGAGACTACTTAATGAATCGCTGAATATTACGAAGTTACAGCCAGGTAGAATTTTACATAATTCGAAAGCTTTCATAAGAGCCGAGATTTCTGCTGAAAATATACTGCTCGAATTTGGGAGACTAAAGTAGCATTCTTGATCTCGTGAGTAAACAGCGCATCCTACTCCTAGTTCTGTTTTAGATCCGTCGGTAAAGAGATGGGTTGAACTGCTGTAGCTTTGTTCGATGTTTTGGTATAATTGTAGCCATTGGTTTGCAGCGATATCTTTTTTCAAATTTTTCGTTAGCCTGAGGTCCAACTTTGGAGGAAGCAGAGACCAAGGAGGGTCTTGGCTAAGGACATTGTGTTGGATTGGGGGTAACTGGGTTGATGTTACCGTTAAGTATTCTTCTAATATTTTTCTTATAGGTTTTAGGAGACATGGTCGTAAATTGGTTTGCTCTTTTGGATTCTTCGATAAGAGTAATTCATGGGTTGGGTTTTCAGGGGTGGCTGCTATCGAGACTGCTTGTTTTAAGGTGAGTTCGAGTCTTCTGATGCTTAGGGGGGGTTCGTTTATTTCTAGTAGAACTTTTTTATTTGGGCTAGTGTGAAAAGCACCGCAACATATTTTTTGACTGGTGTTGTAGATGGGATCTAATAGTGCAAGGGTACCTTTTTTTGCTGAATTGTAGATTGTGGACCCGTAGTCTAATTTTGATCTGATGATGGCTTCGTAGGTTAGTTGTAGAACACTAAGGTCGGCTCCCCAACTTCTATTAGCCAGGATTTTGAGGATTGCGATCCGTTTTTGCAGTCTTCTTTTAATTTGAGTATATGAGGTCTCCATGTTAACTTTTGGTCAAATATTAGACCTAGTAATTTGATTACTGTTACTCTCTTGATATCTTGTTTGTCTAACTGTAAAGTTGGGGTTATTTCTGGAATTTTTTTACGGGAGAAAATGATATATTCGGTTTTTGTTTGAGAAAATTTATATCCGTTTTGCAGGGACCAATTCCATATTTTGTTTAATGTGTTTTGTAGAGTTTTCACAGTAGATTCGATGTTCTTTCCTTTACAGTATATGGTCAGGTCGTCTGCAAATATTGTTGATCCTACAGGTTTATCGATCGAGCGTATGACGTCATTTATTGAGATGAGAAAGAGGGTTGTACTCATGACTGAGCCTTGGGGTACTCCGTTTTCCAGGGTGAATCTATCGGACAGTTCACCATTAACTCTAACTTGGATGTACCTCTGGTGGAGATAGTTTTTGATGAAAGCTAATAGATAACCGTTGATTCCTTCTTTTTCCAGGGTTTTAATTATTTGGTGTCTCCATGTCATTTCGTATGCTTTTTCAATATCTAAACAAACTGTTATTAGGTGCTGATTATTAGAGAATGCTTCACTGATTTTAGTTTGAAGGTTGATAAGTGGATCTAGGGTGGATCTTTTATGTCTGAATCCGCTTTGTTGGGGCGCGAAAAAATTGTTTTTTTCTAGATACCACCGGAGTCGAGTGTTGACTATTTTCTCGAATAGTTTGCACATTGTGCAGGTTAGAGCGATTGGACGATAGTTTGTTGGATTCGTGTGGTCTTTGCCAGGTTTCGGGATCGGAATGACTATTGCTTCTTTCCACTGCTGTGGGAATTTTTTATTTTTCCAGATCAGGTTGAATATGGAAAGGAGGTAATTTTGTCCAGAGTTTGGTAACTTTTTGTAGAAAGAATAAGGGATTCCATCAGGTCCAGGACTTTTGCCTCTTGCTTTATTTATTGCATCTTGGATTTCTTCCCATGTTAGTTCTGAATTGATTTCTGGGTTTGGTGGATCGTCGACGGTTTTCTCTAGAGAGGCTTTGGTTTCTTCTGAGATTTTGAATGATCTAAATGTGGGGTGGTAGTTGTCGTTGCTGGAGTTATTGGGGAATCCTTCTCCAATTAAGTCTGCCATTATTTTAGGGTCGGTCGTTATTGTTCCATCGGTGTTTTTTAGGCCTGATATTCTTGACGTTGAAAAGTTTCCTGTTATTCTTCTGATTTTATTCCATATAGTTGTCGTAGTTGATTGATTATTGAGTGTAGTGAGATAATCCGTCCACGATGTTCTGCTGCTCTGTAAGTAGGTTCGACGGGCTGCTGCTCTTAGTTTCTTGAATTTTATTTTATTTTCCAAAGTATTTTTCTTATTCAATTGATTAAATGCTTGATTTTTTTCTGCTCTAGCTTTTTGACAGTGTTCGTTCCACCACGCTGTGTGTATATTCTTGTTTGTAGATGTTGTTTTGCCCATCGCTTTGTCAGCTGCTTTATTTATTATTGAAGTGAAGTTTGAAACAATTTCATCGATTTCGAGGTGTGGGTCAGGTTGTGTATTTTCCTGGGATTTTAATTCTTGGTCGAATATTTCTTGGTATTGATCCCAATTGGCTTTTCTGATGTTCCATTTTG
>CAKNYM010053500.1:2428919-2467244 GCA_932195095.1 Andricus curvator | reverse complement strand
CCACAAAAAAATTGATTTTTTGAAAAAAGTAAAGGAGCCCAAAAATTTTAATTAGGGCCCAAAAAAAGCCCTAAAAAAGCCCAAAATTCTGAGCTATAAAAAATCCCCAAATTCGATTGTGGAGGTGCTAGCTTAATGGACAACTGAAATTTGATGAAATTCTAATTTTAAAAGAAATCTGAAGCTTATATATATAAAAATTAAAAAAATAGAATAAACTCATTTTTATTTGTATCATTTTTCAATTTTTTT
The DNA here is from genome assembly GCA_932195095.1 of Andricus curvator. NCBI lineage: Eukaryota > Metazoa > Arthropoda > Insecta > Hymenoptera > Cynipidae > Andricus > Andricus curvator. The sequence continues at coordinate 2,466,992 of CAKNYM010053500.1, read as the reverse complement.
TAATTGACATATTTTTGAATTAAAATTGTATCCATTTAGAATGCTTTAACTTAAATTTCTTTCAAGTCTAACTTTCCCGAATATTTCTCCACCATAAAATTGCTTTTAAGATAGAATTTCATTTGAATGGATTTCTTTGAAATATAAACATTATACAATTAAGAAGCTTTTAAGCTTGAAATTCCTTGAAATTGAATTACAGAATCAAATTGAAATAATTCTTCCAAATTAAAATTTCCTTCCATTTTTATGCTTTCAAACTAGATCTTCTTTTAAGTAGAATTTTTCTGAGACGCAAGCTTGACTCCAACTGATACCAACTTTTCTGGTACAAACGTTAAATGGATCAAGCTTTGGATTTTTTCCAATCTGAATGTTAAAAAATTTCCACTTGATATTAATTTTAATTTTTTTTTTTTCAAAATTCTAATTTTATTCAACAAAAAAAAAAAATGATTTAATTTGGTTTTCTTAAAAATGACTGCTTCATATCAATTGAGATAAAATTAAAATTTCTTAATTGGTTTAAAAATTGGATCATTATTCCAACTTTAAGTGTTCAATGCATTTCATATTTACTTTTCCAAAATCTGAATTGGTTTCAATTTTTATTGAATTTTTATACAATCTTTGAGTGTATTAAGTTTTTAGTACTTTTCGATTTCGATAATTTTAAAATAATCAGCAATTCCATTTTAAATCTGGAGAAATTTCAAGAAAAGTCCAGATCATGGTGGCAGAATAATTTTTTATTTTGATTTATCATCCTAAAGTGAAAATGAAGGGACTTGTATTTTACAGTTACACCATAACGTTTTTTATCATTAAAATTATTTGAACATTATCTGCGATTTATAAAAAATGACAGAATTTTTGTTTTAAATGCAGTATTTTCCGAAGAAGCGTAGGTTTTCAGGGTTTTTTTATTAGACGGGTGAATTCTTGTTCTTTCACTTAATCTAAAAAAATTTGAAAAATTTGAAAAATTACAAAATAGACGCTGTTTTTCTACAATTTTTAAAGGTGGATTTCTCATCAAACGCTACTTTTTAACTTTTTTTTACAAATATAAAGTAATATGTACTTCATACCTTTGAGTTTCGTGCTTCGTAAACTAATGCTTCACATTGGAAAAATTATTTATAAAAAATTGAATTTTTGCATTTTTCTCGGAAACAACGAAAGGTAAAAAATAAATTTCAGATAAAAGTTTAAATATCTAAGAAAGTTCTACAAAAAATATCTCTTGCTCTTTTGTGATAGTTTGAATTGTTTACGAAAAAAAAATCATATTACAAAGAATCAATTTATGGGCTGCAAAAATGGTGCAGCCCGCATAAAACTGATAGGATGTCTTTTTTATATTAGCAGAAACTTTTTAAAAATATTGAAAAAAGGTGGGGTTTTCCTGAAAATTTTCTTCCCATGTATTCAAAATTCGGTGAAAAAAATTACAAAGATTTTCTGGAAAGCCCCACGTTTTTCATTTTTTTTCACATATTTTGTTATAGTTTATGCTTATGTAAGGAAGACATCGTATCCGTTTCGATGATAAAGATTTTTTTTAAAGCAGCCAGTTTGTCATTTTTTAATCAATTGAAAGAGCAAGAATTCTGTCAATTTTTGAGAATTTTCAGGTAATCTTCGAATTATTGTGACAAACCAAAAATAAATTTTTTGATTAAACTATGATATACGTTATCCTTTATTGTCACCATAGAATGATATATCCAAACACCAAATCATTCTGACACCCTAAGCTGGACCTCCCTGCCTGATTTCAAGTGGAATTGGTCCAATATTTATTTTTTCCATGGTGAACTTGCATTACGTGGCCGAAAAACTTTATTTTCAAAATTCCCTGACCTTTCCCTCATTTTCCCCTGAAATTTTTTTATTTTCCGCGATCAATAATATTCAAAGACCAGCATTTTAATCTTCTAATAGTTGTAATATTTTCACCATAGAATCTTTTATAAATGGAATAACACTATTTCAGATTGAAATTTCAAATTGATTTATTTCAACCAAAAAAGATTACTTCTACCACAATAATTAAGTTTTTAACCAAATTGCCGAATTTTCAAACAAAAATGAATGAAAGTTGACCAAAAAACAGTTGCATTTTCAAAAAAATAATTGAAATATTAGAAGGCAGTTGAGCTTTTAACAAAAAAATATGTATTTTCCATCCAAAAGGACGAATTTTCTGTCCAAATAGTTGAATTTTGAAACAAAAAAAAATTAAATTTCAACCAAAACCAGATGTTTATCAACGAAATAGTTGAATTTTTAAGATAAAAAGTAAAATGTTTTAGAAACAGTTGACGTTAAAATACCAAAAAAAAAGGATTTTTCAACAAGAAAGTTCATTTTCAATCAAGCAAGATGATCTTTTAATCAAATAGTTGAATTTTCAACCTACAAAGATGAATTTGAAACCAAATGGCCGAATTTTTATTTTCAAATTATTGAGCAAAAAGATAAATTTTTTAGAAGACAGTTGAATTTTCGATACAAAAGTGCACTTTCAACCAAGAAGGATGAATTTTCTACTAAAAAAATTCGAAAAAATTAATAATTAAATCAATTAATTGATTAATCCAAAAGGACGAATTTTCAACGAAAGAGTAAAAATTTCGACCAATAAAAAATTACTTTTGAGCAAAATAGAGAAATTTTCTATCAAATATCAAAAAGACGAATTTTCAACAAATTACGTGAATTTTAAAACACATAGTTAAATAAAAATACCAAAAATGAAATTTAAAAGAGGAAATTTCAAACCAAGAAGATTACTTTTTACCAACGAAGACGAATTTTTAACTCGAAAAGATCAATTAAAAAAATAGAAGAGTAACATTTTCAGTTACAAAAATTAATTTTTAACAAAAAAAAACGAATTAACAACAAAATAGTCCAATTTTCAACTGAACAGAAGAATTTTCAACGAAAACAGGGTATTGATTGTTAACCAAACAGTTGCAGTTTTAACCTTTGACTTTTAATCCAACCAATACAGCTGAATTTTCAACTAAATAGTTACATTTTTATTTAAAAAAATGAATTTCAACCAAAGAGATGAAATTTCAACTAAAATGATGAAACTTCAACAAAAAAATGATTCTTTAACAAAGTACTTCAACCCTTAACTAAGTAGCTCGATTTTCAATCAAAAAAGATTAATTTTCAAGAAATAATGTAATATTAGATATTTCAAACAGAACATATTTCAATTTTGAATACAAAAACAGTTTAATTTAACTAAAAAAAAACGAATAAAAAAACTTAACTGAATTTTAAAGCCAAGAAGACGAATTTTTAACAAAACAGTTGAATTTTCAACCAAAAAGGATGAATTTTTAACAAAATTTCTACATTTTCGATCAAATAATAACATTTTCAAGTAAAAATATAATCTTCAGGAGGAAGTAACTAAAAAAAAAATAAAAATAGAAGTACAAGGCAAATAAATTACGGCACAGAATATTATATCAGGATGACCGCGAAACTTAATTTTTAAAATGACCTAATTTTTCCCTGACCAATTTTTCATTTTCCTTGATGTATCTAGGTTATATAATATACTTAATGAATCGAATGTGTTTATACTAACTTCACTCATATTTTCTTACTATTTATATTGTCAGGACAAATATAGACTACATATTTTATATTAAAATTAATGAACCGAAACATTTTTTAATCCCTTGAAAGTTTTAGTTACAGTAACTAAACTAGCTGTGAATTCGATCTCGAACGTTTCCACTTTGTTTATATTCATAACTATATGGTGCTCATTCCACGAGCACTTTGCTTCCCGTTAGCAAATGTATTTCCTTCCTCATATAGGAAGTATTAGTTATTTTTGTCAATAATAGACAAACCGAAGTCTTCATTTTGATCAATTTAAAAATAGAAATTTAAAAAAATACAAAATTACAAAATAATACAAACAACTTTTTAAATACAAAGACAAATCAGAAAAATCAAATTTTGTGTTCGAAATGATAATTTTTCGAGCTGGAAAAGGGAAGGAAAAAGTTCTGTCGCACCCTATCCCTTTCCCAGCTTTATGATTTCTTTACAAAAATTATCAGAATTATTCTATTTAAAAATTTATGACCAAAAAGTCTTTTCTATTCATGCGTCAACTTTGAGTTATGTCGATGGAAAAAGTTTTTCTGTTTGAAACAGATGATTCAAATATTATAAATGAGCATAACTTTCCTAATCTTCAATAAAGTGTATTAATATCATAGATTAATCGATTTGCCTCAAATCAAGGAATCTTTTCCGTTCTTGCATCAATTTTGAATTATATTAGTGAAAAGATTTTTACTATGAAAAACCGTGTTTTCAAATATTATACATTACCATAGCTTCCTTACTCTTTAATAAAATGTATTAATTTTATAGGTCAATCGATTCGTCTTGAATTAACACAACTTTTCTATTCTAGCATCAACTTTAAATTATGAGAATGAGAAAATTTTTACTATAAAAATCGATTTTAAAAATATGTAAATTACCATAACTTTCTTACTCTTTATTAAAATGTATTGTAATTGTAGGTCAATCGATTCGTCTCGAACCAAGGAATCTTTTATATTCTTGCATTAACTTTGAATTATGCTAATGAAAAAAGTTTTACTATAAAAAACCTATTTTTAAAATATATTATTGAGTGCTAAAAAAAATGCAATAAATATTTTTAGAAATCCTTCGGTCAGTTTCATGATATTAGTGAGGAAAATAAGCCCTCGAAATTTCATCAATTTATCTGCAACTGTTTTCAAGTTATCGTGTTCACAAAAAAGTGTGACATCCACGCACACAAATCCACACACATATCAATACACACACACAGCCGGAAAATTGCTTAGAACATTGTATCAGACATTTTTAAATTGAGGAAGGTTTAATTAAATGATTTAAAAATTTTTGGAAAATGTTACCATTACAAAGCTTCCTCTATGAGGAAGCAAAATTACTCAATTGTAACATAATTTTCTGAAACATGTGACCAAAGCTTTATGCAGTTACCATTGCTGAAATTTCTGTTCCTGTTTAGGAAAATTTATAAATGGTTTCTGCATAGAGCTTTAGTGACGCATCTCTAAAAATTCCTACAGAAATTTGTAACAATGAAACTGAACAAATTATAAAATGGTGTAAAAACAAGGCTGATAGTGTTGATTACCCATAATAAACCTTTTTGCTTCCTCATAGAGGAAGCTTTGTAATGGTAACATTTTCCAAAATTTTTAAATTCATTCATTCGAACCTTCCTTAATTTAAAAATGTCTAATACAATGTTCTAAGCAATTGTCTGGATGTGTGTTTGTGTGTGTGTGTGTGTGGATGTCACACTTTTTTGTGAACACGATAACTTGAAAACGGTTGCAGATAAATTGATGAAATTTGGAGGGCTTCTTTTTCCCACTAATATCTTGAAACTGACCGAAGGATTTCTGAAAATATTTGTTGCGTTTTATTAGCACTTAAAATTTTTTTTATAGTGAAACTTTTTTCATTCACATAATTCAAATTTGATGCAAGGATATAAAATATTCCTTGGTTCGAAACGAATCGATAGACCTATAATATTAATATATTTTATTAAAGCGTAGGGAAGTTATGGTAATTTATATATTTTGAAAATCGGTTTTTTATAGTAAAACTTTTTTCATTAACATAATTCAAAGTTGATGAAACAACAGAAAAGATGTGTTGATTCGAGACGACTCGATTGACTTATAATATTAATACATTTTTTCAAAGAGTAGGGAAGTTATGGTAATTGATATATTTTTAAAATCGATTTTTATACTAAAAATTTTCTCATCTTCATAATTTAAAGTTGATGCCAAAATAGAAAAGTTCTGTTGATTCAAGACGAATCGATTGACCCATAGCATTGATATATTTTATTCAAGAGTAAGGAAGCTATGGTACTGCATAATATTTGAAAACACGATTTTTGATGGTAAAACATTTTTCACTAACATAATTCAAGATTGATGCAAAAACGGAAAAGATTCCTTGATTCGAGACAAATCGATTGATCTATAATATTAATACACTTTATTGAAGATTAAGGAAGTTATGCTCATTTATAATATTTGAATCATATGTTTCTAACAGAAAAACTTTTTCCATGGAGAAATTCAAAGTTGACGCATGAATAGAAAAGATTTTTTGATCTGTAAAAAAATCATGAAAGTGGGAAAGGGATAGGGTGCGACAGAAGCTGAGGAAGCAAATACATTTGCTGACGGGAAGCACAGTGCTCGTGAAATGAGCACCATATAATTATAAATACAAAGTGGAAACACTCGAGAACGAATTCACAGCTAGTTTTCAAAATTATGGAAAAAAACGTAATGAAGTCACTTGGAATCGAAATCTTAAAAGTGTTTAATACAGAATCCTGAAAAATCTATGAACTAGACAGTTCATAATTGAAAGCCTTTTTCAACTTTCTTATATATTATCCGATTAAAAAGATAAAAAGGAGATTACTCAATATAACTGGCAATTTACTCAATTGGTCTCGTTCAACTGCTGAAAGCATTATGGGACATCGCTTGAACATAATCTTTCACGGTTTTCTTTCAAAGTGCTTCTGTCAATAATATACGAGTATAACCTACTTAGCCCTTCGTTCGCTTCCACTTCGTTAGCACAAAAGTTAATGCGCCTCTTTCTTCCCTAAGGTGGTAATGAATTTCCTAACATATGTGCTTTTGATACCAAATTCACTAGAAGCTTTAAGAAAAAGTGGGTTCTTCAAGTAGTCTACGGACAAAACTTATCTGGAAACTTCCGTGGCTTATCCCATGGGATTTTTCGGGAAAGGTTCTTTCAAATATTTGGATAAACGTATTAACCCTTGTCAACCCAAAGCAAAAAAATGGGCCAATTACTTATAAAAAATGTGTTACATTGCCTAGACTTTTTGTTCGCCGATAAGATTCTTGGTGACTTTAGAAATTTTTTACAGGGTGGCAGCAAAACTTCATTTTCAAAATTCCCTGTCTTTTTCCTTACCTATTTTTCATTTTTCCTGACTATTAATATTTCAAAGAGCAGCAATTTAATCTTGTAGCATTTTAAACATAGCATCTTTTATAAACGCAATAAAACAATTTCAGATTAAAATTTTGGAATTTATTTATTTCAACCAAAAAAAAAAAACGACTTTTTTAATATGAAAGATGAATTTTCATTCCAAAATGACGAATATTGTTGAAATTTCAACCCATGAAGATTAATTTTGAAGCAACCAGCAACAAACTTCATCCAAAAACTGTTGAATCTTCAATCAAATAATTGTCCAAATAGACGACTGTTCAACAAAACAGTTGAATTTTTGACAAAACATGATCACTTTTTAACAAAATGCTTGAATTTTTTACCTACAAAGATGAATTTTCAACCAAATGGTCGTATTTTCAAACAAAAAAGATTAAATTTGAACGAAAAACAGTTGCATTTGCAAGTAAATAGTTCAATTCACAACCAAATAATTACAAATTTAACAAAAACCAAATTAATTTTTAACTAAACAGTTGCATTTACAACCAAATAGTTGAAATTTAAAGCATGAGAAACCAATTTTCAACAAAATAGTTGAACTTTTTAGCAAAGAGTGGAATTTTAAGCTTACAAGGGTAGTTTTTTAAACAAATGATTGAATTTTTAATAAAAAAAAGATCGAACTTTAACCAAGAACAGTCGCGTTTTCAACTATATAGTCGAATTTTTGAATAAAAAAGATAAAGCTTGAAAAAAAAATCTTAAACAAAATAGTTAAATTTTCAATGAAAGAGTGGAATTTTCAACAGAATAATTAAATTTTTAACAAAATGGTTAGATTGTTAACCAAATAGTTGAATTTTCCACCTAAAAAGACGAATTCTCACGAAAAAAGTAATAGTTGCATTTTTAACAATCAGAAAAAGATGAAATTTCGATCAAAAGAGATAAATTTTATATACAAAAAGAGGAATTTTCAACCAACAAGACTACTTTTTTACTAAGAAGTACAAACTTTTAATAAAACCAACAAATAAAGTTTTTCAATCAAGAAAGAAAAAAAATTGTTGAACTTCCAAGCCAAAAGACGAATTTTCTGTAAAGCAGTTGAATTTTCAACAAGAAAATATGAATTTTTAAAAGAATGGTTAAACCTTCAACCACAGAAATGCATGTTCAACTAACATAAAATCATGAATCTTCAACTGGAATAGTTAAATTTTCAGTTAAAAAAATTAATTTTTAAACAAAAAAAAAACGAATTTTCAACCAAAGCAATGCATTTTCAACTAAAATCATGAATTTTCAGCAAAAAATGGAATTGATGAGAAAGTGGTTCAACCTTCAACCAAGTATTTGCATTTTCAATGAATGATTCTAATTTTAAATAAAAAAAAACAGTTAAGTTGAACCAAAAAGGGTGAAATTTCAACAAAATTCGACCAAGTATATAATAATATATATAAAAATAATATGTAATAAAATATATAAGAAAAAAAAAATAGATATATAATCGTCAGTAGGAAGAAACTGCAAGAAAAATATAAATATAAATACAAGACAAATGAATAACCGACTAGAATATTATATTAGTTTCCTGCAAAACTGCATTTTCCAAATTCTCTAATTTTTCTCTGACCAATTTTTTATTTTCCCTGACCATTAATATTCAAAGATCAGAATCTCAATATTTTCACATTTTTCACATATAATCTTTTATACATACATACATACATACATACATACATACATAGATTAGCAGTTCGAACTCGAAAGTTCATTGCCTCACTACCCGATTCGGGTAGTGTTTCTAGGTGGATATTTACTACCAATGTGGGCCCACCACACCCACGACGGGCCAACAGCACGCAGGTATTCCTGAACGGTTACCCATCCAAGTACTAACCGCGCCCAACAATGCTTAACTTCAGTGATCTTACGAGAACTGGTGTTTCCAGCGTGGTATTGCCGTTGGCTATATATATATATATATATATATATATATATATATATATATATACATATAATCTTTTATAAACGGAATAAAATAATTTAAAATTCATTATCCTAGGCAGTTATTTAAAGTGCCTCTTACAGAAATTCCCTGACTTTTGCAGGATTTTTTTCAAAATCCTTCACTTTTCCCTGACTTTTCTTGATCAATAAAATTTCCAGATTTCCAGATTTTACCTGATCTACTGTCACCCTGCTTTTATTATATGGAATTTCCACTCTCTAAATTTAAATTAGTAAAATATAAATGATTTTCAGTTAAATTCTAGTAATTGTTGTAGCTAGAATTCAGTCAGTGACAATTAGTAAAAATATACAAGTATGCGCAGTATCCGAACTGGTAATTATAGATTTTTAAAACATTTTTGATGTAAATGATCCTATACAAATTAATTGATTGCAATGAATATTTCATTTATTCATTCTTTCCTCATAGAGGAAGCTTTGTATAACGATGAAAAATTTCTAATTTTATATTCTGACATATCTTGACATATGTAGTTCGACGTCAGGAGTCCCAAAATGAGGTTTTTAAAAAAGTTCCGTTTGTGTGTGTCAACATTACTTTTTTTATGATAACTCGAAAACAAGTTAAACTACAGCGGCATTAAATTTGAAGGGATTATGGTCCCAAATAATGCCCATTATTGATTAAGTTTTGGCCGCATCAGATAAGAATAAAATTTTTTTATTTTTTTATTTTATGTTCTTCTAAAAAAAATTGTTTTAGATGTAATTGTTTCGCAGTTTCAAGTATATTTAGGAAAAAAATTGTATGAGTCTTCTTATTAACAATCCTTTTTTTAAATAACAAATACCACGCCCTGTGGACCAAATTAAAAAACCCCGGAGTGGTATTCAATTGATATAATTTGAAAGAATGTTTATAGCTATCTTCATACACAAGTTTGTATCTTTAACAATTTTTGAACTTTTGGATTTTTCGGTTATGAGTGAATTTTTTTTAAATATTAGGAATAAAGTAACATTATAAATATTATATTTGTTTCTTTTGACAAGATGAATCGATGGATGTATTTATAAACATTCTATGACCAAATGAATTTATGATATGTAGAGATATATACATTTTTCGAACGTTTGTAAGAGAAAAACTTTCTTAATTTTGTGAATATAGCAATATTGTATGTACCAAATTTATTCGTTCTGATGGTCAAACTGATTGATGTATTTACCAGGACTGTGTGATCAAATTAAAATTTGATATATACAGATTTGTCAATTTTTTGACGTTTGCAAGAGAAAAAAAATGAAAGCAGTTCAATTTTTAAAGTTAAATCTGTAAATTGTTTAATTTTGAACAGATTCGAAGTCGTCTTGTAAAATAAATTATTCGCGAATTTTTTACTCAGTTTACTACATTAGCACTATAGTTTAATCAAATAAATCATTGATTTATTAATTTTTTGGGTGATATTTCAAATGATCGAATAGATTTTTCTTCTGAAAATCGGAAAAATTCCAGGTAAAAACGAAAGAATTCACTACCACTTAGAAAAATGTTTGTGAGAATCAAACAAATTCTATCTTTGATCTAGGGGCAAACAAATATTTTGTTGATTTGAACAAATATCTGTTTGATTGAAATAAAATTTATATGATTCAAACACGCCATTGTTAAACTCAATCAAAATTTATTTAAATCAAACAAGTTCTATCTTTGATATAGGGTCAAACAAATGTTTGTTGAAATCAAACAAAAATTTTTTGAGAGAGGGAAAAAACCAGAAATGACATGTCATTTCTGGGCTTTCCCACTGTTAATAGTTCCCGATCATTTCCCGGCTTCTCGGTCTAGCGGCCACCCTTTCTTTGCTAATAACGAATTTTCTGAAGCTTTCACAGATTCAGGAGGAGATAGGCTGAGGGATGAAGATGAATGGGAATATTTTGGGGCGTATAAGAATTCTTGATCCAGTTACAAATGAAGTATTTACATTCTAATTAGGGCAAAGATAAATGGCATTATGAGTAGAGGTAAATATGATAAATAGGGGAAGGGTTTTCCTCTTATTTTTCTCCTTTTTTAATAAAACAAGTTAATCATTAAAATATTCAATCAATATGATGAATAGAGGAGAAATTACCCTCCATTTTTTTCCTTTTTTCTCTTAAAAAAGTAAATTATTATAATATTTAAGCATCCAGATTTTCACAAATTTCATTTTGCAAAAATTCAAGCATTTACAAAAAGTCTCTGCATTTAAATTAGGATAAATTGAAAACTGGAAGATTTTTCGGTATCGATCCGCACTGAAAAAATCCAAAGTATTCAGAATCGACATGAGGAAATCAAATTTAAATTAATTCCGAATTACAAATTCTCTTTGACGTCCAAAATTGAACTCTATAACAAAATTTCTAAAAATTTTGTTATTATTATTTAAACTTAACCCAAAGAACATTTTAAAAAACTGAACTTCAAATAAATTCTAATTTGAAAGCAATGCAATGTGTCTTTGGAAAAATAAAAATTAATAAAAATTAAAGTTTTTCAGCGACCACACTGAAAATAATCCAAAATTTGATGCATTTAAGGTCGGCAGTAACCAAAATTTAAAAACTATCAAATTGAGGGAAATTATTATTTTGAAATACTAATTTCAAAAGTTTTGATTAAAACATAATAATGCAGACTAAATCTATTTCCACTCAGGCAGGTTCTACTCTTGAAATCGCAGAATCTCCCGAGAACGATATATGTTGTTTTGAAGGAAATTAGGTGATACGTATTTTTACAATTTGCAAAAAAAAATTTCTTAGAAAATAATATTTCATAAAAAGAAATTCTTCCGCCCACGAAAATGGTTTAGCCAGCATAGCACTGATAGGATGACCCATAAGCAGAAATCTGTAATAGAATATAGAAAAATAAAAATAAAAAGGCGGGGTTTTCCAGAAAATCTTTTTAACTTTATTTTTTATGAATTTCAAAAACATGAAAACAATATTTTCTGGTATGCCCACCTTTTGCATTTTTTCCAATATTTTAAAAAGTTTCTACTAATATGAGAAAGGCATCCTGTCAGTTTTATGCAGTTTAATCAGTCCTTATGGTCCTTATAGTTATGGAGAATTAAACAATAAATTTTTTTTTTTTTTGAAAAACGAAAGAAAAATTCAAATACAGATAACTTCAACAAAACCGTTTAATCTTCAACCAAGAGAGATTATTCATTTTCAACAAAACTGTTCCATTTTTAACCAAAAAGATTAAATTTTTACCAAAAGAGATATATTTTCAAAAAATAGATGAATTTTTAATTAAAACTATTCATTTTCAACCAAGAAGATAAATTTATTTATTAATTAATTAAATTTTCCACCAAAAAAGATAAATATTTAACCAAAAAGATGCATTTTCAACGGAGAAGATTAATTTTCGACCAAAGAAGATGAATTTCTGATAACTTTCTGCGAAAAAGACGAATTCTCAACCGAAAAATACCTTTTCAACAAAATACATGAATCTTCAACCAAATGGATTAATTTTTTACTAAAGAAGATAAATTTTCTATCAAAATGTTCAACAAAAAAAAAGAAGGATTTTCAACAAAATAGTTCAATTTTAATTCAATAATTCAATTTTCAATTTAATTAATTTTCAACTAAAATGATGAATCTTCAATTAAAAATTTTAATTTTTAACAAAATACATGAATATTCAACCAAATAGATTAATTTTTTACTAAAAAAGATAAATTTTCTATCAAAACGTTCAAGAAAAAAAAAGGATTTTCAACAAAATAGTTCAATTTTAATTCAATAATTCAATTTTAAATTCAATTAATTTTCAACTAAAATGATGAATCTTCAATAAAAAATTTTAATTTTCAACAAAATACATGAATATTCAACCAAATAGATGAATTTTTTACTAAAAAAGATAAATTTTCTATCAAAATTTTCAACAACAAAAAAAGGATTTTCAACAAAATAGTTCAATTTAAATTCAATAATTCAATTTTCAATTTAATTAATTTTCAACTAAAATGATGAATCTTCAATTAAAAATTTTAATTTTCAACAAAATTCATGAATTTTCAACCAAATAGAATCTTCTACTAAAAAGGAAAAATTTTCTATCAAAATTTTCAACAACAAAAAAAAGGATTTTCAACAAATGTACTAAATTTTCTACCAAAAGAAACGAATTTTCAACCAAAAACATGAACTTTCAACCGAAAAGATTAAATTTTTTACAGAAAAAGATGAATTTTCTACTAAAAAAATATACCTTTTCAATCAAAAATGAACTAGTTACATTTTCAGTTAAAAAAATTAATTTGCAACGAAAAGAAAGAATTTTCAGTGGAATAGTCCAATTCTCGACCGAAAAGATGAATTTACAACTAAAATTATGAATTCCTAACCAAAACAATTTATTTTTAACAAAATAGTAGAATCCTTAACCAAGACAGATTGTTAATTGTCAACAGATACATTTTCAACTAAAGACTTGAATTTTCATCAAAAAGATTTTTCTATCCAAAATTTCGAATTTTCAGTACAATTTTTGAATTTTATATAAAATAATGCGATTTTCATCCAAATAATAAAATTTTTACCAAAGAAAGGTTAATTCTAAACCAAACATATAATAGTAGACTTTTCAACCAAAGAGAAATAACTTTCAGCTGAAAATAGTTGGGTTTTCTTATTGGGATCTATTAAATTAGTTCGCATTTAAGAAAAAAAAACAAGAAAAAGGGAAAGTTTTTTGAAAATAGAGGAAGAGGAGTAATACTTTAAAAACGGGAAGACGGAAATAGGAAAAAAGTGAAAAATTGTTGAATTTCCTACAGAATAATTACACTTTCAACCAAACAATTAAATTTCCAACAAAAAAAGATGAATGGTCAACCAAAAATATAGCAACACAGTTTTCAACAAAAACGAATGAACTTTCAGGTAAAAAGATGAAAGGAGGGGAAAAGGGGAAATGCTATGAAGCCTGCGATAAATAAATGCGAATTTTAATTTATTTTTAATACTTTGAAAATATTAACTTATTGATCTAGAAATGTTGCTTAGAAAGTATAGTTAATTTTCCACAAAGTATGTCGGAACATTTCAGGCCCTGTAATGGCATCGAGTTGATACATGATTCAATATTTACATTACATTATAATAATATTATATTAAAATTGATATTATATTAATATTAACACATAAATATTATTAATACGGAATTAAATATTTAAATTTATTACATAATAGGATTTTAAAAATATTTTTTATTTTCCCGAATTCCCGAAAAAACTTTTTATTTGGCCAAAGTTTCATGAAACTTCACAACCAGCCATTATGGACGTTTTATTACGTGCTGCTGTTGAAACTAAAGGTATACATTATTTCATGAACTTTAAGGTTCTTTATTGAAAGTTAAACCAAATTTTCAGTAATTTCTCGTTTTTTCGCGGTTTTAGAAAATGCCCGTTCACTTTCCGGTTTCCGGGCCCAGTGGCCTGTGTAAAAATCTAAAGTAACAATATTAAAATAAACTCCTAAACTCTTTACAATAAAAAGTCTATTTTTCCGCGTGAGGTACCTCATTAAAGTTCATTCACATCGTGACTCATATTCCGGAAGTGCACCCAGCTTTTTTTCTTATCTCCAGTCTCGTACAATCTCTCACTCAGGTAGTTCACAAGTTTTAATTTAATGTGTTTAATTTGCGTGCAAGCTGCACACACTTCAGTCACCCGGTAGCGCGTGCGTGAGAATGAAATATCTTTCCAACACTAGTCATGTAATATTTACTGAATATGATGAAAAAAAGTGTATAACTAAATTCTGAAATTCAGATGACAAGATACTCTCGGCAGCATTTTGTTTATTATAAGTTTGTCTGATTATAATGTGACAAACCGTATGTTTGTATTTGTTTACAAAATAAAACACCCTCACACGGCTGGCCTAGATAAAGTTCAACCTAAGCCCCCCAAACTGCAATGCAGTGACTGTGACAAAGTTGTATGTAGTCAGTTCTGCATTTCTGAGTACGACACACCCCAACAAAATCCTCTGTCACTCATATGTCACACATAAGCTCATTAAAACGATCAAAAAGGTTATAAGCCACGAAATAAACATTTTTAACGAATTCAATTTGAAAATGTTGAACCAAGAAAAAGAACAATTTTTTAATATTCAGCAATGTTTGACTGTTCATTAGAAATGAGCAATTAAAAATTAAATATTCACAACTAAACAATTTGAAACTGAATTGTTTGAAACAGAAAGCCTTGAATCGTTAAAATTTCGGAGAGCTAAACTTAAGCTTTGAACATTACAATATTAAATAATGTTCGTTAAGGCCTATTCCGCTTCTTTTGATGTTAAAATTTTTTTTTTTTAATTTTTGCTGACATGTTTCAACCTGTAGTTTCAGGTCCTTTTCAAGGCTTATTCTAAATTGTTGAAAGAAAAGAAAAACCTCTGAAGACTATGTTGAGTTTTTGAGTAACTTTGACATTTTTTCTCTCTTGTAAAATTGTTAAAAGTTTAAAATAAAGTGAAAATTGCAAAAAATTATCGTTATAACTATCATGAGTTTTTGACTCGACAAATTCGTCAACCACAATTATTACAAAATGTAGTTTAATAATTGCATAATCTCAAGGAATTTTTCCTATGAGATTTTTTAAGGTTATACCGTAAATGATACGTTATCAATTTGTTGCAATTTTCACTTTATTTTAAACTTTTAACATTTTCACAAGAGAGAAAAAATGTCAAAGTTACTCAAAAACTAAAAAACTCAACATAGTCTTCAGCGGTTTTTCTTTTCTTTCTATAATTTAGAATAAGCCTTGAAAAGGACCTGAAATTACAGGTTGAAACATGTCGGCAAAAAATTTTTTATAATAAAATTTTTTTTTTAACATCAAAAGAAGCGGAATAGGCGTTAACGAACATTATTTATCTTATACCGCAAAAAAATACATTCATTACAATATTAATTTTAATTGTTCTAATTCAAAAAAATTTTATTTGTAAGTGAAAATGTTGAATTTTGATGTGTAAATACAGATAAAAATGTATTCATTTAGAAAAAATCCGAGTATGTGGAGGAGATATGTAGAAGTTTTTAAATAAAATTTTGAAGTTTTTAAGGATTTTGAAAGGTTCTAAGATAATATAAAAATTGTCTTACGATCCCTGGGAAAATTTTTAATAATTTTTTTTCAATAAATTTTAATACAATATTTAAGAAGATTTCAAAATAAAAGAAAATTTTGATGAATAAATACAAATTAAACAGTTATGAATTTGGAAAAAATTGGTATAAGTTTAAAAGATATTTAGAGGTTTCAAACAAATTCAAAAATAATACAAAACTTAAAAAGATGTTAAAAAAATGTAAAACAAAATGTAAATTTTTGAAGATTTCAAACGAATATAGAAGCTTTTCAAGCATTTTAAGAGGATTCAAAATAATAAAAAAATTGATTAAAATTCCTTAAAAAATTGAAAATGATTTTATTTTCTGAAAAATTAATTTCACGAGAATATTTAAAAAGATTTCAAAAGGTTTCCAAAATTTTAAAAATAATATTCTGGAATATTTTGAGGCAATTTTTTTAATTTCGCAGGATTTATTAAAAGTTTTAGGAAAAAATCGAATAATTAAAAAGATATTCAGAAGTTTAGAAAAATTTTCAAAAATAATATAAAATTTGTAAAGATTCCCAAAAATGTAAAATAAGATGTTCCTGGGGAAACTTAAAGTGATTTTTTAGTAAAAAAATATAGTTTTAAGAGAATGTTTCAGAAGATTTCAAAACAAATTTTGATGTATAAATAACAATTGAACAATTATTCATTTGGAACGATTTGAAATTAAAATAATTCAACTTCTAATTTAAAAAGTTTTCAATTTAAAAAAATGGTGAACTTTCAATTTTTAATGTTTCTAACTTAAAATTGCCTAAAATGATATAATTTTGAATAAATTTGTTGATTCATTCTTCCATTTAGGGCATTGGAAGTAATATCGTGATTTTACAATTAATACAAATTTTGATTCGTTAAAACGATTACTTCAGACAAATAATTGTTGATGAACAAGAAAAAATCTGCCTCAGCCCAGATTTGAACCGGGAATATGAATGTCACAAAGAGTGGAAATAGACGCCCAAATTTTGCTGTTTAAAAGTAATCTTTTTCTAGTTTATGCTCGACTTCGAAAATCTAATGAATATTTTATACTTGTTGATTAATGATTATACCATGGCATACAAGATGCTGCTTGTAAATATAAAAACATAGTTTCTATATGAACATTTGTTAATTATGCCAATAACATTCATGATTAATATAATTACATAGTTTATAATAAAAATTCAAAGCGAAGAAATAACTTTGAAATTATTAGTAACAACCCCCTTGAGAGTGGAGGGGGAAGGGGAATTATTGGATGCCCCCCCCCCTCCAAAGCTCTTCTCTGGATCCGCGCCTGCCTTTTTGTCACGCTCATAGGGTACTTTTTCGCGCTCAAAGGGTAATAAATTCAGGATAAATTCATGAGACATCAAAAAATTTTAGTTACATTCAAAAGAATTCAAATTAATTGGAAGAATTTTTTTAATGAAAAAAAATTCCATTGATTTCCGTAAACTTGGAATAAATTTAGAGGAATTTAAGGTAACCAAAAAGAATTCGATGAAACTCATCAAAGTTCAAGGTGAATTAAAAAAAATCAAATGAATTGAAAAGGATTTAAAAATATGAAAAAACTTCATTGAATTTAGTAAGTTTGTAATTAGCTTGGAACAATTTAAGGGAATTCAAAAGAATGTGATGAAATGCCTAAGAATTCAAGGTGAGGTCAAACGAATTTAGGATCAATTAAATAAAAACTTTTAAAAATTCAAAAAAATCCATTCAATTAAATAGAATTGAGTGAATTTAGAAGAATTTGAGTAAATTACGAGAATGCGAGAAAATTCTAAAGTATATGAAAGAATTCAGGGTGAATTCCAAAAATTCCATTGATTACAATGAAATTTGAGTGAATTTTGAAAAATTGAAGGGAAATGAGAAGAATTAGATGAAATTCATAAAAAATCAAGCTGAATGTGAAAACCAATCAAGTGAATTGAAAACCATTCAAAAATATGAAAAAATCATTGAATTGAGTATAATTGAGTGAATTTAGAAGAATGCAAAAAAATATAAAAGAATTCAGGATAAATTAATACGAATTCAGGGCTAATTCCAAATTCATTGCAAAAAATATTTGAAAATCTCTTGAAATCTTTGAAACCCTACGAAATTCCTCAGTTCTTGTGAATAAATTCTTTGAAATCCATTAAAACATTCAAATCCCTTAAAATTATTAGAACCCTTGGAAATCCTGTGAAATTGGTTTAATCTCTTGAAAATGTTTTGGAATCTTTTAAAATACCCCTAAATATTGCAAAGTTTTTGAAATCCCTTCAAACTATTAAAATAAAGAACAAATTTCGGGGAATCTTTTAAAATTTACTAAAATGTTTCAAATCATTTTATATTTTTTTAAATCCTTTGGAACTTTTTAAAGCCCTTGAAACGCCTGGGAATCTTTTACATTACCCTCAGATATTCCAAATCCTTTGAAATTCCATTAAATTACTGAAATCAATTAAAAATTCCTTTGTAATCTTTTAATATAGCCTAAAAATTTCATATCCTTAAAAATCTTTTAATATCCCTTGACGTTTTTAATGCTCTTGAGAATGCTACGAAAAGAAATAAATATTCAATCGTTGGTGGCCTGGAGAACAGAAAATTTATTTTCTAAAAGCCGCAAAATGAATTCCGTGCAAAATAAATAATAATTTAGCGAAATATCACGGAAAATCAGTGGAAAAATATCAAAATTAGGACTGGCGTTATCGTATAACCTCTAATCAATTTTACAAAAATGGCAACAAAATATTTAGCGCTGTCGATTTCTCCAGTAATCTGAAAAGCCTGGGAATTTGTGTACCAGGATTTCCTTAAACCAGGAATATTCTTTTCGTCCTTTTAATCTGCGGGTGTAAAAAGAGAGATATAGGGTTGACAGGTTTAGTCACCAATTACAATATTTCATTTCATTAACCTGAATTTCACACAGTTTTTATTTTAAATTAGGTTTGGGGTGAAATATTTAGGGTATCAAATAATTTTAGAAAACTGCAAAAAATCAGGAAATGATTGGGAATTTTGTAAACCTTACACGGTAGTCGGGAAGCAAAAAAAAAGTCTGCTTGAAACACCTAAGAAAAGTGAATGTGGCATGCTTTTTCTGGTACCTAGAAGTGCTCAAAAATCGTTGAGACAAAATCTGAACAGATCCTGCTCGCAAGAAAATCACTTTTTTGCTCAGTCAAAAATACCAATAATCGGTTTTTTGAGAATATCTCCTCAGGAATGTATTTGATCATAAAAGTTGATGTCATATTATGTGTAGAGAATTAAATTACCTTTCGAACGAGCCATTTAGCTTTAAAAAATATTCATTGGTTACCGAGATAGAGCGCATATCAGTAGGCCGCAAATACCGAAAATCGATTTTCGGGAATATCAGTGAAAATAATTGGTTTTTCCGAGATACCTTCTCAGGAATGTATTTTATTCATAATATGATTATCGCTGTTGGTAGAGGACTCAATTTCCTTCAAAATGAGCCCTTGAACATTCGAAAATGTTCAATAGCCACCGAGATAGAGCATCTCAACGTGGACCCTTTTTGATAATTTTTCACGAAAATCAATGAAAATCAGTTTTTCAAAAATTTCTCATGTCTTAAGGTGCTAATAAAGGTCGAATCAAAATCTGAAAAAATTATATTCATGAGAAATTTTCGAAAACCTGATTTTCAACGATTTTCGTCAAGAATAATCAAAAAGAGTCTACGTTGAGATGCTCTATCTCGGTGGCTATTGAATATTTTTGAATGTTCAAGGGTTCATTTTGAAGGGAATTGAGTCCTCTACCGACACCGATAATCATATTATGGATAAAATACATTCCTGAGGAAGTATCTCGGAAAACCGATGTTTTTCATTGATTGACTTCACTAATATGCACTTTATCTCGGTAACCAATGAATGTTTTTTAAAGTTATAGGGCTCATTTTGAAGGTGATCAAATTTTCTACAAATTATATGTAAGGTAAACGTCCCAGTAATTGTGGTGGTCCGAGTAATCGTCAGTTTTGAAGTATAAACGCCAGAAGTAAGTATTTTCCGCATTAAAATACATTCCTAAAATATTTTTAAGTAAGTTTGAACAGTGCTTGTTGTAGAAACCAAATTAGTTTTTTGTACAAATAGTGTACATGGGTAAACAAAATTGATTTGTATTGCCGGTAGCGATGAATCACATAACGTGGAAAATAGCTTAACATTTAGGTTAGGAAAGACGTTTCTTTGCTTAAGCTTTTAATATGTCCAAAAATTACTTGATCAGGACGAAAATTATTTTTTTGTAATAAAAGATCATTTTTGTTTCATAAAATTAAGTAAAGTCTTTATTCAGTATCTTCTCGTACGAGAAATATCGGGCACGATTATAGGGACATTTCAAAAGCATAGTTGCTCGAGTAATCGCGACCGGTCGCGAAGACTAGGACGAATCTGTCTAAATTTTATTTCCATATTTCGTTACAAATAATGATTTAATTAATTTCAAAAAGGCGTGAAATGAAATCGGAGAACTGACTTGTTACTGCGTGAAAAGTAATCGTAACATAAATTAGTACTTAAAACTGACAAAAGGTGATGTAAAATATTGGCATGACTTTAGTGATTTCATTATCAATTTTTTAGTTCATCATCATTTTTCAGTGAAGTTAATATTTATTGAGTAGTTTTTCATTTGCTAACATTAATCTATAATGCATAATATAAAGAAAAATGTGTAACAGATATATAATTATTGATAGTTTTAATGTTTTGACAACGTAAACAGAACATAACCTCCAAATACACATGATTTTTTTAGTCACTGCAATTTATCAAATTTCGTCATTGTGTTTATAATTTATGTTGCAAAAAAGTTAATTATACAAATGACCAGTGTGTAAATTTTTGTATCCCATGTAATTATGTTTTACTTAGCCATTTTATAGAACAAAGTTAGGTTATATGACTTTATATACAACTCAATATTATTTTTCGAACTTTATTTTAAAAAGGAAAATGTTA
Source organism: Andricus curvator (assembly GCA_932195095.1). Lineage (NCBI taxonomy): Eukaryota > Metazoa > Arthropoda > Insecta > Hymenoptera > Cynipidae > Andricus > Andricus curvator. The sequence goes on along the minus strand of CAKNYM010053500.1, from coordinate 2,445,738 downwards.
ATAATTTTTAATTCTAATATTAAGTATTATAAAAGAATTTCAGCATTGTAGTTATCACTTATCGTGATAAAAATTCTAATAAATATTTATTTCGATTTATTTTTGAGACCACTTTATTTCTTATAAATAAAATATTAATTTTATTCGAAAATATTTTTAATTGAAATAAAAACTCAAAATTTTAAAAGAAAATTCATTTTTATTATGATTAATTATTATAATATTAGGCATTTTCGCTTCATAGTCAGCTAACTTCACATTGTTAACTGCTGAGGGGAAAACAATGGATCAAATGCATGGGATTCGCTCCATTTTTGCCCTATTTTGTTAATATCTTCGTAAAAACTAATTTTTTCTATATAAGTGTATTTGAAAAATAGTTTTCATTTTTTAAGAACTATTTAATGAAATAATAAAATGTTAATAATTATTATTCATTATGAATAATGAGGCCCTTGAGGCTCGCTGAAAGGGAAATGGCTTAATGGTATATATGAAGATATTACAAAAATAAAGTTTTGTCCCATGCATTTGGTCCATTGTTTTCCTCTCAGCACTCAACGAAGTGAAGTTAGCTGATGGTTGAAGTGATAATACCTAATTAATTGCAAATCCATCCATGTAGGAACCTTTATAAAAACCCATGATAAGAATTAAAAAACGGATCCCATATGGGTTCCCACATAGGTTCCAATGTAGTTTACTATGTAGGCTTTTTCAGTAGGGTTAAACATCCTTGAATATTATAAAAATTGGTTTTACATTATATTTAATATTACTTCTTATTTATAAACAATTAAAAGTCAAAAAGCACCGATGTCCCAGTTATCGCCATTTCCAAATCTGCCATGTAATCGCGCGTCGTTGTCCCAGTCTTCGCGAAAAACGTTAAGTTTTCTTGAAATGTGTTTTTAGTGATTTGGACGTGTATTTAAAATGTATTTTTGTATTTGAAGTATACTTTATTGAAATGAAAGACGTACTGTTAGTTTTATATTGATTGAGAGATTGAGACCTCCGAGATGAAATCCGTCGAAACATAACCTCAAAATCGAATCTTCTGATAGTTCCAATACATCTGATGGACATTATAATAATTAATCATAATAAAAATGAATTTTCTTTTAAAAATTTTAGTTTTTATTTCAATTAAAAATATTTTCGAATAAAATTAATATTTTATTTATAAGAAATAAAGTGGTCTCAAAAATAAATCGAAATAAATATTTATTAGAATTTTTATCACAATAAGTGATAACTACAATGCTGAAATTCTTTTATAATACTGAATATTAAAATTAAAAATTATTAACATTTTCCTTTTTAAAATAAAGTTCGAAAAATAATATTGAGTTGTATAAAGTCATATAACCTAACTTTGTTCAATAAAATGGCTAAGTACAACATAATTGCATGGGATACAAAAAATTACACACTGGTAGTTTGTATAATTAACTTTTTTGAAAAATAAATTATAAACACAATGACGAAATTTGATAAATGGCAGTGACTAAAAAAATCATGTGTATTTGGAGGTTATGCTCTGTTTACATTGTCAAAGCATTAAAACTATCAATAATTATATATCTGTTACACATTTTTCTTTATATTATGCAGTATAGATTAATGTTAGCTAATGAAAAAGTACTCAATAAATATTAACTTCACTGAAAAATGATAATAAACTAAAAAATTGATAATGAAATCACTAAAGTCATGGCAATATTTTACATCACCTTTTTTCAGTTTTAAGCACTAATTTATATTACGATTACTTTTCACGCAGTAACAAGTCAGTTCTTCGATTTCATTTCACGCCTTTTTGAAATTAATTAAATCATTATTTGTAACGAAATATGGAAATAAAATTTTGACAGATTCGTCCTACTCTTCGCGACCGGTCGCGATTACTCGAGCAACTATGCTTTTGAAATGTCCCTATAATCGTGCCCGATATTTCTCGAACGAGAAGGTACTAAATGAAGACTTTACTTAATTTTATGAAACAAAAATGATCTTTTATTGCAAAAAAATAATTTTCGTCCTGATCAAGTAATTTTTGGACATATTAAAAGCTTAAGCAAAGAAAACGTCTTTCCTAACCTAAATGTTAAGCTATTTTACACGTTTCGTGATATTTTAGGAATGTATTTTAATGCGGAAAATACTTATTTCTGGCGTTTATACTTCAAAACTGACGATTACTGGGACCGCCACGATTACTGGGACGTTTACCTTATTCCCCTTCAAAAAGGTAGCTATCGAGAACAAAAAAAGGTCTGCTGAAGCCTCGTGGCGTAATTGGTTAATGCTCGACTCATGGATGGTGGCGTTCCCTATTCAAATCCGGGCTGAGACAGATTTTTTTCTTGTCCTTCAAAAATTATTTCTCCGGGGTAATCACTTTAACATCGAAATTTGTATTATATAAAAATTTAAAAACTCGAACCTCAATGATAAATGGGAATAAAATCTTGCAAATATAAATTAAAATACACAAGATAAACTGTGAATAATTAGCTATGAATTGCTTATCATTTTTGGCGTCGTATTCGACAACGATGAGATTTTTAAACGTTAAAGATGATGGTTCTTCAATTTTAGAGATAAGAACCAATTTTTCTCTACAATGAAGGCCAGGAACCTTAATAATTTTGAGCAAAATATTCTTCACATTGTTACTGAATTGAAAACAAACGCCCTTAAAGATCAAATGTTGATGTTCGTTAAACCAAATGCTGTTTTACCGATTTGCTCTATTTCAGAAAGGTCAACAATTTTGAACTGTAAGCTGCTATTCATATTTTGTGCCGTTTTTGAAAAAAAATGGGATTTTTAATCCTTAAAAACGAAAAAATCATTTTTCTCAAAAGCGCGTAGTACGAAATTTTCTTTCTTGGCTTAAAATAACCGAGGGGCATTTACAAAACACGTGCAAAAGGGAAACTGGATGTGCAAGCACTTTTGGTTTAAACTTATTAAAAAACTAAGATAGTCTGATTTTAAATCTAAATACTTTTGAAAAGTGGTGAGCGAAATGAAAGTGAGAAAGAAAAAAGTAGAGATAAATATAAAAAGAAAACAGGAAATGGAAAGAGAGAAAAAGTGGAGTGGGCCGCATGAGTTGGATGGTTTATACTGATAGAGGATGTAGCTAGGTGTAAATAAGAACTGGCCGGGACATGATTGCAATGTTCGAAGGCGGATTGAAGTGCATAGCATTATGTTAAATTACAAGAGAAAAAGTAAAAAAGGCGAAGCAGAAGGAAAAATATGAAGAAAATAGGTTTGAAAGGATGAGCGACTTTAGATAGTTTTTATTTTTGAAACGTATTAATTTAAATTAAAAGCGTTTAAGAAAGGTGAATTTTGAAACGATGGTCCTTAAAATCTGAACTTTTTGTCTCTAATCGCAAGTATTTAAATCGCAAATTGAGAAATTGCTCTATTGGAATTGCTCTTTATTATACTTCTAACATTCTAAATTACAGAATTCACTATTTTTGAAACTATGTTTGGAAAATTGTCCATTGAATCGTTCAAAATGGAAAAATTAAAAACTGGAAACATAAATTCAAGAAATAATTGAAGATTTTAAAATTGAAACATTTTTAAATTATGGAATCATGAAAGTTTGAGAGACAATTTGTGAAATTAAAAAATATTAAATTCAAATGTGCTTTATTGAAAAAAATCAAATACCTTACAGTATTGTTTACTGTAAACTCTAATGGGACGGTGGCATGTCATAAGGGCATAACCATATGGGCATAACGATTTTTTTTTATTCTCATTTTTTAAATGTTGTTCGTTAGCATACGGCTAACTGTGAATTTGCGCTTACGCCCTGTGCGCATGTACAACTGCAACAAGCTGAGCAGCTGATAACCGCTGACCAGTTTTAGAGCGGAATAAACGTTCTCAATTTTTTTTAAATTGCAAATTGTTTTTTTTACACGTCCAATCGGTTATCATTTGTTATCCCGACTGGTAATCCGGGGTAATCAAAATAATTCGGTTAAATGAAGTCATTCACTTTAAATTCTCGGCAATCCACTTATAATCTCAAGTAATCTACTTGTAATCATAGGTAATCCACTTGTAATTCCAGGTAATACACTTGCAATCCTAGGTAACCCATTTTCTCGAAACCTAATAATATTTTTAATACAAACTTTTTTGTATGGATTCAGCAACTCAATAGCTAACAAGTGAATTACCCATTCTCTCAATTTGAAAATTGGGGCTTTTATCACCAACCAACGTTGAAAAAATGTGCTTCTCGAGCGAAAAAAAATTGCTTCCTTTTCTCAGAACCTAATAACATATTCCAATCAAAATTTTTACGGTTCAATTCAGCACTAATTTATCTCAAAACCATCTCATTTTTTTCGATTATATTTTACATCGAGGATTAAATCAAGGAAATTATTTTTTTCTCACGTAAAATTATGAAAATGTGAGTTAGGTCCTCATGACATGCTACCTTTCAATTGCCAGAATTTAAAATTATAAAAATTTGCAGTTTTAAAAACGTAAACATGAAGCGTTTTTGAACCAATAATTTTTTATCTTATCTATAAGTCTATTGTTATAAATTGAAGTAATATATGAACTAATTAGGGTAATAATTTTAAATGTATTGATAGCTTTTGCTAGTGTGCAATTACGGTTAAGGAAGAATGTGTTAGTCAATTTTCACGCTCTACTGGAACGGATAACCACCTATGAGACAATATCTGGTCCCAACTTGCTCTAAAGCAAACCCTTGAAGACCGCATCCAAGAATCTTCTTCAATTAATTTGTCGCGCTTATTAAGAACGCCGCGTGGAAATTACATTGTGATCCACGGAAGCACGAAACTCAATTAGAAGCCGAACGATTCGATCGACAGTAGCAGGAGGACGAGAAAAAGTGTTTTTCAAAATAACCTTCAGAAAAATTGGGAAAAAGTCGAAAGAATAATAATTTAGTGATCGGAGGTTGGAACTTTTCGTTAATTTTCTATACTATAAAAAAACGAATTGCCCCCTAACTCTAAAATTACAGTAAGGGGCAGTACTTAAATTACGTGATATATTTTGTTACGATTTGTTACGGTAGAGGAGGGGAAGGGGTCATTATTTCATGTACATAATTTTTGGAAATTCGCCGATGAAATAAATAACTCGCTATAATTGTACAAGAATTAATTATGAATTTAACTTTACGCTCCAAAGAAACCTGGTGAGCGAAAAACCAACCTAGCCTACAACAATTAAAAAAAAAAGTCAGGGATTTAACAATCAAGAATCTTGTTAAAGTCAGGGAATTTCTACAACGTTAAATAACTGTCAAAATAAATTTGAATTTTTTCTATTTTAATTTAAAATTGTTTCATTCCTGAAAGATTCTACTTTAAAAATGTTACAAGTTTAAGATTCTTGCATTTGAATACTAGTGGTCAGAAAAAAATTAGGAAATTAAAAAAATGAAGTTTTGTGGTAACCCTCATATAATATTCTTGTTAATAATTTATTTGCATTGTATTTATATTTCTATTCCTTTTTTTTGTATTTGGTTACTCATGAAGATTATATTTTTAGTTATAAATGTTATTATTTGTTTCAAAATTTAACTATTTTTTTAAAAAGTCATACTTTTTGGTTTAAAATCCAACTGTTTTGTTGAAAATTCGCCCTTTTGGCTAGAGAATTCAATTATTTTCATAGAAAATTTTCTTTTTGAATAAAATTCATATTTTGGCGTTGAAAAGTCTACTGAAATCCTTTCTGGATAAAAATTTAACTATTTTTTCTAAATTTGTCTTCTCAATTTGAAAATTCATCTATTTTAGTAGAAAATGCATCTTTTTTGGACGAAAATTCAAATATTTGGTTGACAATACAACAATTTTGATGAGAAGTCTTCCTTTTTGTTTGAAAAATCAACTGTTTTCTTGAAAATTCCTCTCTTTAGGTTAAAAATTCAAGTATCTTCGTAGAAAATGTACTTCTTATTCGAAAATTATATTTTGATATTGATAAATTATACTAAAATCTTTTTTGGACGACAATTTTACTTTTTTTTAAATTGTGTTTCTTATTTAAAAATTCATCGGTTTTGGTAGTAATTTCATATTTCTTATATAAAAATGCAACTGTTTGGTTGAAAATTAATCTTCAACTGCGTGGGTAAAAGTTGAACAACTTTGTTAAAAAATCATGTTTTTTAATGAAGATTTATAACTTTGTTTTAAAATTAACTTTTTCGTTAAAAATTCATTTTTTTTGCTGAAAATTCATATATTCTGGTTGAAAATTCAATTTTTGTATAGAAATTCTTTTCTCTTGGCTTGAAGGTTCAACAATTTAGATAAACTTTTTTTCTTTCATGACTGAAAAATCTTAATTTGTTAAATATTTGTTTTTTTTTGTTGAAAATTCAAGTTTTTTTTTAAGTCATCCTTAATGGTAGAAAAGTCATTTTTTCTTGTTAAAAGAAATAAATAAATTTAAAAATTTTAAATTTGTATCTGAAATATTGTTTTATTCCGTTTATAGGAGATCCTATGTTGAAAATATAACAAGATTGAAATGTTGGTATTTGAATATTCATGGTCAGGGAAATTGAAAAATTGGCCAAAGAAAAATCTGGGAATTTTGAAAATGAAGTTTTCGGCCACCCTGCCTAATTTATTCTACTATCAATAACTAGAAGAACAGAAAAATGCAATCCATATTTACATCTTTCCCATAATATGTCTGACAAAGTGAAACATAACTTCAAATTTAATTAACAATGGACATTTATATAAATATATATATGAGAATCAGCCGTCAAGCATGAAATCTACCGAATCCCATACCATTTTACATAAACCTACATAATGTTATTGTTAAATGCACTCACTTTATTGAAATTTTATAATTTATTAAAGTAAATAAAATGATTAATAAATGAACAGTAAAAACCTTATCCTAACTATGTTGGGGCCGAAATTAGTACTAAAGATATAAATTGCTTAATTTATTGTCTTTGAAAGCTACTCACATCTGTCATAAATATTTATTACATATATATAAGTATTTATCTGCAAAGCATTTATTATCTTAAATATAAAAAATGTCCATTAGTTTCAAGTCCCGTGTCTTATTAATTCTGGAAACCATAAATTACGTACAGTCATCATCACAGTTTCATTACTGGCTGACATAAGCTATTTTGTACTACTTTTAGAGTTATTTTAATCCAGATAGATGAATAAATGTCAACTTCTCAATAAAAAAGAATACTTAAGATTGTTAGACCTTGAAATTTGATAGCCTTAAATTATTAAGTAAAATTAAATTAACCAAAAATGTATCTGATTTCAAGTAACGTTTATTTGAATATAAAAAAAATGAAGGATCAAACTCTGAAGTCCAGATACTGACGTCTTAAATTTACACAAAAGTTTTGCTGCATGTAACTTTATTTCTAAATTTAGAGTTATAGACAATGTTCAAGTGTACAAATTTTAGATATTACTTTTTACTGCAAAAATTGACTTCAAATGAAGAGAACAAAATGTTATTTTTTCTGCAAAATTAATTACATGTCAGTTGCAAAAAATGAACTAATCTAAATTATTTGTAAAACTAAAATTGTCAAACAGTTTTCTTGCTCTCTTTTAATATAATTTGATTCGAAAAAAAAGAAAAAAAACTGTTTAATAATTTTGAAGAATATAAATAAATTGTTAAATATAGTTAAACTGCATAGACACTTGACAGCATTCGCACGATTATCGGACATTTCAGAGTTGAATTTTATGACCATTTGTCTGCCGTTTATACAGGAAAAGTTTTATTTTCATTCTATTAAATAAAAAGTAAAAAAAAATTCACAATATTAAAATACCGCAAAGGAGTTTTATACCGTTTTTAATATCAAACAATTTTTATTTAAAAAAATTTTTTTCCATAATTTTCTAAGTTTTTCACGCGAATAGAGTTCGAGATTTGCCCAGTCAAATTTATCTTAAACTTCGTATCAAAATTGAGGGCCCGGATCAAATAACCTTACATCCCTTACATGTAAAAAATTTTATAACCCGTTGTTTGATTCGAGATTTACTTTTAGAACAAACGAATTTCACCACTGATTTAAGACAATTGAAGCGTTATTATTATAACCACATTCACGAATTAAATTTTTTTTCACTTTCTGTGGCTTTTTTTATACGAATTGGGTACAAAAATATCTTTAGGATTTACTGTGCGTCTTTGAGGTGAAAAGCAGAAATTCAAATAGAAATTTTATTATGCTTTGCGTCGCTGACATTGACGCTTGACATCCATCCCGCAATTGAATAATTCTTTGTCAGCCTCTTTTTGTCTCCCATATTGCTGAAGCCACTGAATTTCGCCTACACGACCGCCAATTATCACTTTTTTACATTACTATTGACTTTGAAGATTTTTTATTCAGATTAACAGAAGGCTGTTCAAATGCTTAAAAATTAATTAAAATTTTAGTTCAGAAAGTATGTAGTTCTAATTCACAGGGCGGCCGAAAAACTTCATTTTTAAAATTCCCTGCCTTTTTCTTGATTTCACCCTGACCAATTTTTCATTTTCCCTAATTATTAATATTCGAAGATCAGCATTTCAATCTTTTAATACTTTAAAAATAGAATTTCTCATGAATGGAATAAAACAATTTGAGATAACAATTGATAAATTTAAAGTTTATTGATTTATTTCCAACAAACATATGTCTTTCCTACCGAAAAAGATGAATTTTCAATCCAAAAGGACGAATTTTTAACACAACCGATGAGTTTTCGACCAGAAATATGAAATTGATGAGTTTTCAACCAAAAAACAATGAACTTTAAAGAAAAACAGTTGAATTTTCAAACAAATAATTGAGTTTTGTAGAAGACTGATGAATTTTCAACAAAAAAGATAAATTTTCAATACAAAGGGACGAATTTTCAGTTTAAATGGAGAAATATTCAAAAAATTTGAACAAAATAGTTGAAGTTTTAACCAAATACTTGAATTTTGTACCTCTAAACATGAATTTTGCAAACAAATAGTCTAATTTTCAAAAAAATAATAAACCTCAACCAAAAACATTTGCATTTCCAACCAAGTAGATAAATTTTTAACAACAACGAAACTAATTTTTAATTGAATAGTTCATATTTCAACCAAACACGTATAAAATTACTACCGAAAAGATACCTATTAAATCCAAGACGAATTGTCCACCTGGACGATTAATTTTCTACCAAAAAGGCAAATTTTCAACTTAAAAGATAAATTTTCAATTAAAAGTAAAAAATTTTAATATCAGTACAAAATTAATTTTATGTTTTTAAAAATTCAGTTAAAGAGATGAGTTTTCAACTAAAATGATGAATTCTTCGACCAAAAAAAAAGAATTTTCACCAAATCAAGATTTTTCAGTCAAGAAAAAAAGAAAAGTTCCTCTGAATTGTTGAACTTTCAAGCAAAAGACTAAATTTCTATAAAACATTTGAATTTTCAAAACAAAAATATGAATTTTCAACCAAAAAATTAATTTTAAACAAAGAAACCGATCGTACAATAAAAAAGTTCAAGTTTCCACTAATTTTACACCTCCAATTTAAAAAAGAAAATTTTCTAAAATAAACTGTTAAGTTTGCAATGAAAAAATATTTTAATTTTTGATAAAAAATAGTCGAATTTAACCAAAAAAGACCAATTTTCCCCAAAGCAGTTAAATTTTCATCCCAAAAAGACGAATTTTCAACAAGAAAGTTAAATTTCTATCAAAATAGTTTAAGTTCAATCAAAAAAAGATGATTTCTTAATGAAAAATCTAATAGTGGATGTTTCGACCAAAAAAGATTTTAATTTTTAATAAAAAACAGCTGTATTCAATCAAAAAGACGAATTTTCAACAAAACAGTGAAATCCTCAACCAAAGAAGATTAATTGAGGTTTTAAAGTTGAGGTTTTATGCAAAAATATAAAATTATTACCAAAATAAATGAATTTTCAAACCAAAAAGACGAATTTTTCAACCAGAAATGAATGAATTTTCAAATAATTAAACAAATTTGTAACCTGACCAATTTTTCATTTTCCCTGATCATTAATATATAAAGACTAGAATCTTAATCACATAATCTTTTATAAACGGATTAAAATAATTTAAAATTGAAATAAAAAAATAAAAAATTGATTATTCTTGACAGTTATTTAAAGTGCATATTATCGAAATTCCCTGACTTTTGCAAATTTGTTACAAAATCCTTAACTTTCCTCATGATTTTCAGGTTTTCTCTGATCTACGAGATGTCTGTGAAGTTATTGATGAGTTTAGCAATTGTTTAGCACACCAACAATTAAATATCCAACTTTTGTTCAATGGAATCGTTTGGATGGCGTTAGGATGCGTTTGGAAGCCAATTCTTTTCGTTTGGACAGCAAAACTCAAAAAGATATTGAGTTTTCAAAATTAGAGTGCTGCGGAACAAATATTAATTTTTTTCAAAAATTTTGTTTACCAATCGTTTGGATGTCGTTAGGATGCATTTTGAAGCTCACTTTTGACGTTTGGACAATGAAATTGTGTCAGTTATCGAATAAAAAAGTCATTAGCACCATACGCGCGAGCGGCGCCTTCTCAAGTGGTAGTACCTTCTTTTGTCAGCCGTTCCTTAAATATAATATGATGCGCCACCGCGAAAACTGTGGTATCGAAACTTTCCAAAAATGTCTAAAATGTTTGCATTATCTAAATTACCGTATATTTTAAAAATTTTCAAAATTTCTAAGATGTTCAAAATTACTAAAATTTTCCAAATTTCTGAAATTATAAAAATTATCAAAATTTCTGAATTTTACAAAATGTTCAATTTTCTCAAATTTTCTAAAATTTGTAAAATATTCAAATTTTGTAAAATCATTCAAATTTCTTAAATTAATTATTGACAAATTTTTACAATTTTTAGAAAATTTAGCATTTTGTAAAATTCAGAAATTTTGATAAATTTTGATAATTTCAGCAATTTTGAACATCTTAGAAATTTTGAAAATTTTGAAAATATACGGTAATTTATATAATGCAAAAATTTTAAACATTTTTGGAAAGTTTCGGTACCACAGTTTTCGCTGTGACGCATCATATTATATTTAAGGACACGGCTGACCAAAGAAGGTAACTACCACTTGAGAAGGCGCCGCTCGCGAGTATTGGTGCTAATGACTTTTTTATTCGATAGCTCACACAATTTCGTCGTCCAAACGTCGAAACTGAGCTTTCAAACGCATGCTTACGACATCCAAACGATTGGTAAAAAAATTTTTGAAAAAAATTAAAATTTGTTCTGCAGCACTCCAATTTTGAAAACTCAATATCTTTTTGAGTTTTGCCGTCCAAACGAAAAAAATTGGCTTCCAAACGCATCCTAACGACATCCAAACGATTCCATTAAACAAAAGTTGGATATTTAATTGTTGGTGTGCTAACTTCTCGGACATACCCACGACTACCCAGAATTAATTTGTTCAAAAGTGAGAACAATTGCATATAATATTCTTGAATATTCTTTACTAAAAATTGAAAAATCTAGCAGATGCAAAACCTTCTATACGTTTGTACCGTAAAAATTACTTTTTGCACTTTTAGAGTCAACGACTATGTTCTTTCATCTTATGACCTCAAATGGCAGCTTTAATCGAGGTAGTTACAATAAAACGTACACTTTGTACTGGAAGGGAACAATCAACGTTTTTTATTCGAGAGCTGATTGCAATAGAAGATTATTACTTCAGGATTTTATCATTTGGTATCGATCAATGAAATATTAGCGTTATAAACTAACTTTTAGAGAAATGATCCAATAAAATGATTAGCAAGAATGTTTGTCATATTTGGCAATTGTTTGAATATTTTATACAATGTGAATTTATTGATTTATTTGTAAACAGAAAATTATTCTTTCTTCTTTTAGAACGTTCAATTTCAAAAGTTTTTTTGCAAATGAATATTATAGCTTTATTCAACGAAGAAAAGTTCTGCTATATGATACAATTTTTCTTTTTAACTAGAAAACAAACATACACGCATAAATATTATTTCTTGTGTTTCACGCAATTTTCGAATTGACATGTAAATTGATCTTAATTAATACAACATTTTTGCATTTGATAGTATCTATTATCTAAAGGATAGAAATTAATATATTAATATGTGAGCGATACCACGCTGAAAACACCAGTTCTCGTAAGATCACTGAAGTTAAGCATTGTTGGGCGACGTTAGTACTTGGATGGGTGACCGTTCAGGAATACTGCGTGCTGTTGGACCGTCGTGGGTGTGGTGGGCCCACATTGGTAGTAAATATCCACCTAGAAACACTACCAGAATCGGGTAGTGAGGCAATGAACTTTCGAGTTCGAACTGCTAATCAATGTATGTATGTATATTTGGGCGTCCGCATGAAAAGGGCCCTTATACCATATATGAACAATTAAATCGTTGTATTTTTGTTCAAAAATACAAATGTTCAACAACAAAAAATCTATCATAATCTGAAATTGTTTAAAATTGTAAGTTTAATTATTGACGTCAAATTATTTTTGACTAAAATAAACAATTTCCGGTGCAAACGCTAACAGACCTTATTATTCTTCGAATGTTGTAAATATTCTTAAAAATCTAATGATTTTTTATTAACAGTTATTGGCAAACACTAACATGACCTAGAAAATTGTTGAAGATTGTAAATCCTAATTTAAAAAGGCGAGCATAACATATAATTGTTGAAAAATTTGTCACCTTCCTTAAAATCCAATTATTTTTTATTGAAAGTACCAATTTTCGGTATAAATCTTCAACAAAACCAAAAATTAAAATTGTACAAAAATTATGAATTTAATGACAAAATGATAATCTGAATAATAATGATAATCTGAAAAATCTTATGACTTTTTAAATTAGAAAGATAAATTTTTGACATAAAATAGGGTAAGAGCATCCCCCCCCATTTTCGGCACCCTTTTCTGATTTCATATAAAATACATTTTTTTGGCATGTTTTGCCTCAGTGCATTTAATTCTACTATCATTTTTACGTATAATGCATATATTAACTATTCAGTGCAATGAAGTATGCATTCAAAATAAAATAAATTAACTTCGGTTTTTGACATGCTAATAATAGGGCTAAGGTGCCAAGAATTGGTGCTATTACCCCACTAACATAAAATATCAAAAAATTGTTCCAAATTGAAAATCTTCCTTGAAATTTAATGATTTTTATTTTAAATTATCGATTTCCGGTGAAAAAATTTACCATTACCTTAAACTGTTCCAAAATTGTAAATCTTCTTTCAAATCTAGAAGGTATTACCGGTAAAAACCGCTAGCTTAACCTTTAAGTATACAAAAAAATTTAATCTTCCTCGAAACCCAACGATTTTCTAATAAAAGTGCCAATTCCTCGTGTAAAATACCAACATAACCTGAAGTAAAAAAAACGAAAAAATAATAAAGAAATGAGAGAGAGGTGGTTTTGGATTTGTTTAAAAAAATAGTTTTTTGAAGAACATAATCCTTTTTAAGCCTTCTTGTGCAATTTTGTTGGGCAATTTGGTTTTTTAAAGTTTATGTTCGTTTAAAAAATGTATTTTGAAATTATTTTAGACTCTGAGTCGTTCCCTAGCCTTCGGTTCTTTTGCCGTTCTCAAAAGTTCGATTCTTGGTCAACCAGAAACTTATTTTAAATGTTTGAAATATAATTTTTTTAAAGTTAGTTGTGTTTCTTTCTAAAAAATCTATGATTGATTAAAATTCGACTATTTTTTGAAAATTGGTATGAAGCAAATTGTTTTTCGTGAGTTTTAAACTTTTTTCAGAAAAAAGAATATTAATACTGAAAATACCAATTTTTTATGTAAAACAACAACTTAGCCTAAAAGTGTGTGTCCCCGACGAAAAGCTCTATAACAGAATATAACAAAAAATGCCGCTGCGAAGTTCTATGGGTGTATTCACTATGGGCGTATTTATTTGTGCTCATTTTATTAGCATTTTGCTTCCTGATAGGTATTAAATAAATTTGTTTCCTCACAGGGGAAGGTTTTTATCTATCAAAAGAAAAAAAGTGGATACGTTCAATATTTTTCAAGCTTATGCTTCTGTTTTACCGAAAATCTTATTTTAGGAAAATCAGGGAGTCCATCAACATGTCAATCAATGTATTTTATTCCAATGAACAACTTTTTAACTTACGGTAGTGTTATGTTCCAAATTAAACAAAAAAATTTCTCCATATAAATAATTTAACCTTTTTTCTGAAGTCTCTAAGTCGCTACTGATTGATCAAGAATGGTCATAGAATGTTCGTCAATAGGCATGCGTCTCGAAGACTAGAACAATTACATCAAATACAATGCTATTCTCAATTTGGAAGAAAAATCCTCTCTTAAATAGAAAGTCAATTATTTTGATAAGAAATTCAAAAACGATATTGGTAGGTTATAGTAGGTCTTGAAAAGTTTCTCAATCGGGCAATCGATGCGTCTCGAAGACGCGAACAAATATATTATATACATTACTGTTATATTCCTATTATTAAACAAGTTTTCCTCATATTAAGAAGATATAAAATATATTTTTCAAATTTTTACATCGGTATTGCTAGATAATGAGAGATCACAGAAGCTTCGTCAATAGGTCATTCGTCGAGTCTCGAAGACACGAACAAACATGTTGGATACAGTACTGTCGTATTCCTAATATAAAAAAGGCTTTTCTCATATAAACAGAATAAACAAATTTGTTTGAAACTTTATAAATCGGTACCGATGGGTCATAAAAGGGTTCAACGATAGGTCTGTCGATGCATCTCAAGGACGAAAACAAATACATTACATATAGTATTGTAATGTTTTGAATATTAAACAAGTCTTTCTCAAATAAACAGAATAAACTATTTTTTTAAACTTCATAAAGCGGTACTGGTAGGTCATGAAAGTTTCAAAAATGGGTCGATCAATGCGTCTCAAAGACGCGAACAAATACGCTAGATATCATATTGTTGTATTTTGAATATGAATAATTATATTTGAAAATTTAGGTAATTACAAACCTTCCTCTATGAAGAAGCAGTTCTGTGTAGGATATATTCTGTGTAAAAAATATTTTGTGTAGGAGAAATATAATCAGTATACTTTGAATACAACATATTCTGTGAATAATATATGTGGGTAGGAACAGCGTTTTCCCAATTCCAATGGCCTACTCTTTAAGGTGACCTACTCTTGCATAGTTTCCCATAGGGTTTTTTCTTTTAGATTGCTCAATTATGACGAGTATTTTTTGCAAGTGAATATTATAGCTTTATTTAATGAAGTAAATTTCTATTCTGAATATAGATTTTTGAAGGGAATTTTCTTTTGGGACAGGGGTGAATCCCTAACGGAAGTCGCTGTGTCTCTCTTACGCACTGCCTATACCTTCTCTCTGTAATCACGTCTCCCTTTTGTGCGGCGATTCGCAATTGCTCTAGATTCCTCTTCGATATCCCCACTACTGCCGCACTGAGCAAGCATGTATATGCTTTCTCTCTCTCTCTGCATTCTCTTACTATGTGGTCTCTTCAAAACTCAAGATGATTCCTCACGACAAATTTTCAAGCCATTCCATCAAAGTTTCACTTCTGCCGTATGGCCCCACTGCCACACTCTGCTTTTTTTTTAATTGTAATAAACAAAATAGAGTATTTTTCACAGTTTTCACCTCAAGAATTTACACTGTTAATGCGTATATTGAACCTTTATTGTGTGTAACACACTGTAACAATTGTGCAAGTGGAAATTTGTCCTTATTTTATGGGAAGGAGGGAAGAAGGGAATATTGTCAATGGTCATTCTATGCCCCTGGCAAGAGTTTCTGTAGTGTCTGACGCTTATGAGTTTGTATACCACTGTCAGAATATCCTGCTATAATAACAAACCTAATGTTCCATGCCTGCAGCCTTTACGCTCGTACTGCATTATTACACTATTGTTCCACAGATATAGCAATTTCAGTGCATATTCTGTTGAAAAATCGATGAGGCGGAAAATATTAGGATCATGAAACCCAAATGACTAAAAAGCATCGCAGTTCTCTATATCTTTCGTGTTCCTATCCGAAGCAAACATATATAAAAAATATGTGACACTCAGAAAACGATTTGGTCAGTTTTAAGACGGGCGGGAAGCCTATGAAGAGCTCCCCTGGCGCTCAAGCTATAAAGCCTATTGTGCCACAAACGATTCGGTTAAATCAACGAAATTTTCCATGGTTCAACTACAGAATATGGTCATTATATGAAACTCAAAATATTTGGTGAACATAGCTAAATTTTTGGGTTGCTTTAACCAAATATTTTTGTAAATAGAGTATTTAGTTGATTAAATAAAAAAATGTTGTTGACCAAATATTCATGTATATCCAAGAAAACAGTTCTTTTGGTTCGAAAAACATTTTTTCTGAGTGGAGAAAAACCGAATTAGTAATGGCACAAGCATTTAAAATTTATTCATTTTAAGTTTAAACATTCCATAAATGTATCATTACAAATTGACTAAAATTAACTCAGGCCTCGGACTTATTTCAGAAATAAAAAATAGTGTAATTAGTGTCACAAAGGACCCCGCACCAAATGTACAGAAAAAAGCCTTATGATAAAAAATTCTAAAATAAATTTTTTCTTGTATTTTCGAACCTGCAAACTAAAAATTCGAAAGAAAAATGTCAGAAAGATGGACAGTTTTTAGACAAACACTTGTCCAAAGTTTCGATTTTT
>CAKNYM010053500.1:2311922-2408919 GCA_932195095.1 Andricus curvator | reverse complement strand
GAAAGAGATGTCAATAATTTCAATGAATGCCAACAGATTTTAAAGGGGTTGAAATATTTTAGGATATTTTAACAGACTCCAAAGCATTTCCAAGAGATTTCAATAATTTTGAGGAATTTAAAAAAATGGTAAAGGATTTGAGAACTTTAAGAGTATTTTAAAAGATGTCAAGACATTTTCGTAAGCTTTAAAAAGTTTCAAGTGATTTTTAAAGATTTAAAGGATTTCAATAATTTGAAAGAGTTTTAAAGGATTGGAAATAATTTATGGTGCTTTTAAAAATTGCAAGGGATTTTGAAGAGTTAAAAAAATTTCAAGGAGTTCTAAAATATTGTGAAGGATTTTAAATATCTTAGGGTATTTTGAAAGATCGTATGAATTTTTGAATTGATTTCAGTAATTTAATGTTACTCATAGGATTTGAATTATTTTATGGTATTTTAGAAGTTCTAAAGCATTTTCAAGAGATTTAAAATGTTTCAATTGATTTCCAAAGGTTTGAAAGGATTTGATAACTTTAACAGTATTTAAAAAGATTCTAAAGCATTTTCAAGAGATTTGAAAAAATTTGCATGGGGTATTGTATCAAAGAGTTTCCTAAAATTTCAAAAATATAGATCGATTTAATAGGACCTATGCTAGGTTTTAGGGTATATCAAAAGATTTCAAGCAATTTTGAATTTATTTCGGTAACCTAATAGGATTTGAAATGATTAAAAATATTATAAACTATTTTTAAAGAATTTAATGCACTTTCAAGATATTATTAATTTTTTATGGAATTTTAAAGGCTTTAAATGACTTTACGAGGAATGAACAAATTTTTCTGAGAGTTTAAAGAATTTGTTTACAACTTTGGAATATATGAAACTATTTCATAGGACTTGCGAGGTTTCAATATATTTTAGAATATTTAAATGAATTTTATGCGATTTCCGAAGATTTCAATGATTTTAATGGATTTTAAAAGCTCCCAAGGTATTTTCAAAAATTTTCCAGGATTCAAGAAAATACTTTAAAATTTCATATAATTTCACGGGATTTTATAATATTTCACTGTACTTTAAGAAATTCATTAACAAGAAGTGAGGGGTTTTTTAGGTTTTCACAGATTTGTAGAGATTTTCAAATATGTTTTGCAATTAATTTGAATTCACCCCGAATTGTTACTCATTCATTCAGAATTATTTTATTATGTCTTTCGAAGTTTGTTGATTTACCTGAATTCTTTTGAATTAAATCAATAATTCTGTTCTGTTCAATGGATATTTTTTTCAGTTTGTGTTTAATTCGTCTTGAAGTGTTTTAACCTCATTTTGAATTCTTCAACATTCAATAAAATTCTTTTGAATTCCCTTGTATTTTTCCAAAATCATTTTAAAATTACTAAAATCAATTACATTTTTTGGAGTTTTAAATTTTTTCCAATTTATTTCCATGTTTTAAATTTTAACTTTAATTCTTTGAAGTTTTATGAACTGAATTTTTAGAAATGCTTCCAAATCCAAAAGAATATCAGTCACACTATTGATGCACATATTTACTTTAAGTCACTTTTTGGATTAGAAATGAGTCTTGCTGCAAAAAATGTCGAATTAAAAATTATTGCTGCGCACTCCCGAGATATTCTCTGGACATCTGCTTTTAGACAACTTCGCATTCAAAATACAATACTTTCGAATAATTTTCAATCCGACGTTTTTTGTAGGGCAATTTCTCTGCTTTTTTTTCACTATTGACACTATTTGACACTTTTTTCAAGCGATGACGCTGTTTTGCAGCTATTTTGAAAAAAAGACACTATTTTCCAATTAAAAACACGAATTTATCAACCACTATAGATTTTTTGAAGAATAAAAAATTGACAGATTTTCGCAGAAGGAAAAAAAATATATTGTTTGAAAAGTTTTTGTTTAATTTAGTTTTTAATAAGAAAGATACTGTAACGTTTATAAAGGCCTGGAAAGTTCTATCGACAGGATAATTTTCTTCTTATAATAAAAGAATTTGATCATTTTGACGTAAACAACAGATACGATAAAAATGTTCACACAAAAATGTTCATGTATAAAAAAGTTATACTAAAATACATTTTACTTTTTCGTAATAACGTGCATCATTTATGATAAAAATTAAAAAATTAATTTTTCATGAAAAAAATTCACCACATCTCTCAATGCATAATAAAATATTAGTGGCGAATGGATTACTATAGAGTATAAACAGCAATAATTGCGGAGCAAATAGACAATTTAAAAATTTGTTATAATATTTCTTGAAAACTGAAAGATTGGTAATTACTGCCACTATTCTATGTATCATTCATTTTTTCAAACTTTGTAAAGCTTATATAATAATGAAAATTAATATTATTCGCAGTATTTATCAATTTGAAATTTATATGCTCATATACATGTTAAAACGAATAATTCACAATTTATTTTATAAATAACATTTCTTTTAATTTATAAAATAAAAAATGTAGTACGCCAATATAATTTATAAATAAGTTAACTGTTAAACAAATTTAAGAGCCGATTATATTAAATTGAATTATAATTATATTCACAATTTTTTCAAGATGATAACGGTGACAGAATTTACCTACAAATAAATTATGAGAAATCCATTACTCCTTTAGCTTCAACATCATCCTGTAGTGCCTTCTAATTATTTTTTACGAATATTTTGTAACATTAATTAAATATAAATAACATAGAAAAAATAAGTATTTGGTTTATTCTTTTTCATACCAGAAATTAGTAGGCGCGCGCCTTGGCGCGCGCACGACTACTAGTAAAGATAAAAAACACTTGTTACTCTATCTGTACACATATAACAACAATTACTAAAAGAAATCGAATAAAAATATTTACTTTTTGCTGCTAAAAAGTACTGTAGTCCTCTGCAAGCTTCAATGTCACGCAAAAATTGACGCAATCCTGTGAAGCATGTTCAGAAGGGCCTGCCGCTCCTCTTTCCCCTTCCACTCAACCGGGTATTCCTTATAGTTACGCTAATATGACGACTGTCACAACCGTACCCAGTCTACCCTACTGCCATGAGAATATACACGGGTGTGGCACAATAGGCTTTATAGCTTGAGCGCCAGGGATGACTTCCCCCGCCCACATTAAAAACTAACTAATCTAACAAATTGTTGATTTTCTCGAAAACGGCGAAAAAGCGAATATTACTGCTTTGGCAAATTAATACTTAGGTAATGAGCTTCCATTACAAAAATTATGAACAGAAACTAAAATTTACAGTTGGAAATCTCCCCTTGTTAATAAAAGCACTTCAAATTTTGAATCAAAGAAGCTAAACAACGTAAACAAACTAACAAGCAAACAACAAAAACCACAATCAAGACACTGAAGTCGTTGAATTTAGTTAGTTATCTAGGAACGCTAATTTTCTCCTATCGAGTATAGTTTGAAACTCAAAGGATTAGTTCTTCGTCGTGTGACAATCTGTGCAAAACACAGACGCCTTACGGGAAGACCACCGACTGTCCCACAGCGCAGTGTCGCGTCGCTAGTCAAACTTTGTAATTACGCCCTTACGCCGCGGGTGGCAAGTAAGTTCGTAAGAAGCGATTAATGGGGAAGAGAAGGACTCTGTAATTTTTATCTACAGCGGAATTGCGTTTTACAAGTTATAGAATTATCCAAACTCTCGGGAAGGGGGGGGGGGGGGGGGCCCATAAGATATTTTAAGGGTGGAAAAGTGTCAAGGGGAAACTACACCCTTCGGAACTTTGTTTCGATTCATACTCCCCCCAGTACATAATTATCAAAGGGAGTAGCCACAGATTACGTGACACACGAGAAGGGGGTCTGCCCTAGCGTCAAAAAGTGTCACATAGAAGAGGGGTCATAAAGGTTTTGTAACATGTGACACTTCTCTGATCAAAAAATGAAATTTAGATCCGTGTCGATATATTAAACACCAATATTATCGACAGAAAAATTTTAGTAGTTGCATTTTGACCCAAATAGTTGGATTTTCAAACCAAAAAGTCAAATTTTTTAGAAAGTTGAATTTTCAACCAAAAAATTTATTTGCAACCAAGAGAGATGAATTTTCTACCAAGAAACATGACCTTTGTATCATAAAGGCTGAATTTTCAATCCAAAAGGACGATTTTTCAACAAAACTATAGAATTTTCAATCGAACAATATGACTTTAACAAAATAGTTGAATTTTCACCAAAATTATTAAACTGTCAGGCCACAAAAGTCCTTTATCATATTCAAACCGTCAGTCGTTTAAGTTCATTTAATACTTTCAACGAAATATTTGAACTTTTTACCAAATAGCTGAATTTTTAACCTACAAAGATGTATTTTTAACCCAAAATAATTATTTTTTACCAAAAGACAAATTTTCAACAAAAAAATGAATTTTCAGCCAAATAGTTCAATTTTGAACTAAAAAAGATAAGTTTTTAACCAAAAATGGAACATTTAAATTTGAAATAAAAAATCCAATCTTTAACAAACCAAAAAATCCCGAGTTATCCACCAGTTGAATTTAACAAAAAAAGACGAATTTGTAACAAAATTGTTGAAGCCTCAACCAAATAGATGAATTCAACAACCCAGATTAATTTTTTACGCATAAAGATGAATTTTCAATAAAATGTTTTATTTTTTAAGCCAAAAAGGCTAATGTTTTAGAAAATAGTTGATTTTTAAACCGAAAAAAAGGGATTTTTCAACAGGAAAGTTAATTTTCAATGCAGAAAGATGAATTTTCAACTAAAAGTGGTAAATATTCAACCAAAAATGGTATCGTTAAATTTTCATTTTAAAAAACTAATTTTCAACAACAATATAAAAGCAAATTCTCAAGCAGCTGAATTTAACTAAAAAATACGAATTTCCAAGAAAATACTTAAATCCTCAACTGAATTGATTAATTTTCGACAAAGAAGATTATTATCCTTTCAAATAAATGAACGTGCAACAAAATACATGCATTTTCTAGCAAATATTTGAATTTTCAACTTATAAAAGAAAAATTTTCAAGCTAAAATGGAATAGCTACATTTTTATATAAAAAATTTAGTTTTTAATTTTAAAAAACAACTTATTTCCAACAGAATAGTTAAATTTTCAAACAAATAGTTTAATATTTTAAAAAAATTGGAATTTCCAATAAAACAGTAGGTTTTGAACCAAATAGTTTAATTTTCTACCAAAGTGTTCAATTTTCAAGCCAAAAAGACACATTTTCTACAAAATAGCTGAATTTTCAACCCGAAAATATAAATTTTCGACAAAAAAGTTAATTTACGACCAAATAGTGGAATTTTGAACTAAAATTATGAATCTTCAATCAAAATGGTTCAACCAAAAAGTTAAAGTTTAAATTAAAAAGAAAATTTTCAACCAAAAATGGAATAATTAAATTTTCGGGTAAAAAAATTAATTTACAACACGGGTATTTAGTTCATATAATTCGATAGAATGTTTATAGTTAGCTATATCCATACAAAAATTTTCATGTAAAATTGTTTAGGAATTTTTCGTTTATAAGTCATTTTTTTAAATGTTATCCATATAGAAATATAATAAGTACTAGATTGTCTTATTTTGACAAGATAAATCAATTGATGTACTTAGAAACATTCTATGCCCTGCCAGAACCGTTAGACAAAAATGACTTGAATTTTAACCAAAAATATTAATTTTTAACCAAGAAAATTGAATAGTTAAATTTTCAGGGAAAAAAATTAATTTTCAATGAAAGAGATAAATTTTAATCTAAAATTATGGAATGTACAATTGGATTAGATAACTTTTCAAATGAAAAATTAATTTTAAACTTAAGAGAAGGAATTTTCAACGAATTAGTTAAATTCTCAGTTAAAAAGATTAATTTTTGACAAACAAAAAATTTCCTCAAAATATTTGAATTTTTAATTAAAAAAAATGAATTCTCAACAAAAAATGTGATTCTTAAAAGGGGAAAAATTGCCAACCAAACTACGAAAAAGGACGAATTTTTAACCAAATTGTTAAATTTTAAATAAAAAAAGATCAATTTTCAACCATAAATAGAATGGGTAAATTTTTATTGAACAAAATTATTTTTCAACCAACAGAAAACGAATTTTCAAGAAAATAGTTCAATCTAGTAATATGAAGCTACTTTTACCAATGAAAAAACATTGTTATTTAAGTTCATATTACACTTTTTTTTAAATGTAAGCACTCTCGAAAAAATTCCCTGACTTTGAAAAAAGATCCCTGGCATTTCAAGATTTTTACAGGTATATAAAAATTCCCTGACAATGGGATTGTTGCATAAGATTTATATAATATATTTTTTAAATACTGCATGAAACTCTATAAATTGTAAGACATTTGAAAAAAATTCAAACTTATATAAAAAAACTTTCCTCAAGTAAGTATACCATTAAGCCATTTCCCTTTCAGGGTAGGCGTGACACTACCCGATTCGGGTAGTGGTTCTAGGTGGATAGTTTCTTGTAGTAAATAACTACAAGTGTGGGCTTACCACACCCACGATAAGTGAATAAATAAATAAAACAAATATAAATAAATATATAAATTTATATTATTCATATTTAATATTTCTTTATCTAAATATCTTTTAAGTAACTATATTAATTTTTTTGTGCTCTTTCAATTTCACCAGGAAAAAAGTAGATTTGGAAATATGGGACAACCCCATTCCAGGTTTTCCAGGTGACAAGTCAATCACAATTCAACAAAGTTTTTCCTCTTTTATATGATATTCCTTGGATGATTATTATTCAGCGTAGAAAGTTTCATTTTTACTTTCAAATTATTTTCTCCCTTTGCTTTCTTCATAAATATTGTAACATGTTAAATAATTCTAATTTGCATTACGAATGTATTACGAATTTGCAATTTTAATTTTAACAAAGTTTAACTAATTCTATGAAATATGTTGAAATATGTTGTATCTCATTCACCCATTAACATGAAAGTTTGAAACTACATTTTATCTAGAAATAAAATTTACCTCCATTTCGTTATCTACTAAATAACGATTTACGCTTATTTCTTGTGTTCTTTTTTTTTTTGAGCAATTTAGAAACCCAATTATTTGGACAACGAATTCTTCCGAGTTTATACATAGCAAAAAAAGAAAAGTACCTTATGTGATTGTAAATTTCCATTTTGCTAATTAGCACGCTCGTTACGGACAAATTTAATCGTATCTTGCACGGTTTGATTACTTCGCACGTTATTTCTACTATTTTTCCTCCCTCAAATATAATACTCGAATTTCTATCTATAGGTATATAATAAAACACACCTAGGCTTTAAAACGTCGTGAATCTCGAAACAGTTTTTTAAAAATAGATTGAGATACATAATTAGAAAGCTTCGCTACAATAAGTCAGTTATGAAATTATTCCTTTCTCTTTAATTAATTATTCCTCGATTCTTGACATATAATTTCTGCTATAAAGTAAACGTTTCATTACGCAAGCAATCGAAACTTCATTATAACATTAAGGATAAATAATAAAGATACACCGAAAACTAATTAAAATGTCAAATATTTTATGAAACTTTTTTATTCATTTTCAATAGTATTGAGCGAAATTTCGTTTGTTCAATTACTGATTATTATTATTTATTAGTATACGAGCAAATTCAAGCAAATTCGAGAGAATTTTAGTTAATTTAGCTGATTGTAACTAAAGCTAACTTTTGAACAAAGAGGATTAAGAGGGGATTTCATTTATTATTAAAAACTTTTTATAACATATAGGTAACTCCTGAATATTGAACGAAAGTTTCCTCTATAACAGTATCGCTTTTCCTTTAACAAGTGTTCTAGTCATTTTTTGTTAAAAAAATTTTTTTTAGCTCATGTCTGAACTTTTTGAAATATCCTTTTATCAGTATACAGATTCTGATTCCTTATTCTCATCATTTTTTTTATAGTTTATCGTTTTCAGTAGAGAACCCTGAGTTGTGTAGAGTATTTTTCCAAGTAAGCTAGAAAGAAATAATTTGAAAAACACGAAATTGACTATTTAAAAAACTCACTTTTTTGTTTTTGTTTCATTAAACCATTAAATTTGCTTCTAATGTCATCTATCAGTTAAATGCTTCTTTTTTGCATAATATTTTCGATTTTTTCCACTTTTTTTTACAAACCCAACTATTAATAATTATACAATTATTAATTAAAATTCCCATTTATTTATAGCAGGCTTCACTTTCTTTCCTCAATTCTCCTCTTTTCCCCTTTTTCTCGTTTTTCTGCTTGAATGCGAACTGAATTAATAGAACCCAATCAGAAAAATCCAACTTTTTTTGGTTGAAATTTCATTCTTCTTGTTTGAAAAGTCCACTGCCATATTTTTGAGTTAAAAGTTTATCTTTTTTGTTAGCAGTTTTATTATTTGGTTCCAAATGTAATTATTTTGTTTCCACCCTTTTTTTTAATAATTCATTTATTTGGGTTGAAAATTCAACTGTTTTGAGGCAAATTCGTCTTTTTCGGTTGAAAATTCAACTATTTTGGTAGAAAATTAATTTATTTTGTTGAAAATTAGCTTTGTCAGGTTGAAAATTCAACTGCTTTGTAAAAAGTTCTCCTTCTTGGCTTGAAAATTCAACAATTTGGTTGCAATTTATTTTCTTTCTTGACTGAAAAATCTTTTTTGGTTGAAAATTCGTCTTTTTGGTTTCAAAATTCATCTCTTTAGATATGAATCTTATCTTTTTCAGTAAAAAATGCAATGTTTTGGTTGAAAATTAATCTGTTTTGGTTATCGATTCAACTATTTTATTGAAAATTTGTCTTTTTTGGATAAATTCAACTGTTTTTAATAAAAAACTAAAATCTTTTCAAGTTGAGATATTAACTACCATATTTTTTGATAAGAATTTATCTTTGATCACCGTCCATAAAAGAGAATGAAAACTCTACGACAATTAACTGTTTCTTATTTTTAAAAAATTTTCATTCAAATATGAACTACAAAATTTTTCATTAATAATTCATTTTTTGTTGG
Organism: Andricus curvator; assembly: GCA_932195095.1. Lineage (NCBI taxonomy): Eukaryota > Metazoa > Arthropoda > Insecta > Hymenoptera > Cynipidae > Andricus > Andricus curvator. Next base: position 2,399,884 of record CAKNYM010053500.1, on the reverse strand, counting down.
TTAGAAGTTTTAATATTTAGTTAAAGATTAAACAATCTTCTTAATAAGTCACTTAAAAATGCAACTACTTTGTGAACAAATGGTCTTTTTTGTTTGAAAATTCAATAATTTGGTTGCAATCTTTTTCGTTTCTTGACTGAACAATTCTTTTTGGTTAAAAATTCGTCTTTTCTGTTGAAAATTCATCTCTTGTGGTATATAATTTTCCCAGACGTAAAAAAAGAAAATTTTATTCTTTTTATAAAACTCTTGTGGTATAAATTTCATCCTTTTTAGTTAAAAATGCAACTTTTTGATTACAACTAATCTGTTTTTGTTGATGATTCAACTACTTGGTTCAACGTTGAATTACTTCCTTAAAAATTCATTTTTTGTTTTGTTGAAGATTCATAATTTTAGTTAACAATGCCTTTATTTGTTTGTAAATCTACCTAATTTGTTGAAAATTTGTATTTTTGGTTAAATTCAACTGTTTTGTATTTAAAATAATTTTTTTTTGGTTAAAATATAAACTATAAATTTTTTGTGAAATTACTATTTGGTTAAAAAGTTATTATTTTATTGCAAAATTCAAACATTTGGTTGAAAATTACCTTTGTAGTCAAAAATTCATATTTTCGGGTGGAAAATTCAGCTGTTTTGTAGAAAACTCGTATTTTTTAATTGAAAATTCAACAATTAGGTTGAAATTTTTTCTCATTTTTGACTGAAAAATCATTCTGAGTTGAAGATTCACCTACTTGGATGAAAATTCAACTATATTGTTGAAAATTCGTTTTCGTTGTTGTTGAAAATTCACATTTTTGGGTTAAAACTTAAACTGTTTTTTAGGAAATTAGTCTTTTTGGTTTGAAAATTTAACAATTCGGTTAAAAATTCATGTTTTTGGTTGAAAATTGAACTTTTTTGTCGAAAAAATTGTATTTTGGCTTAAATATTCAACCATTTCGTTCAATGTTTTTTTTCTTGATTGAAAACTCTTACTTGGTTGAAGATTCTTCTATTTCGTTAAAAATTTAACTATATTGTTAAAAATTAACTTTTTTTGGTGATAATTCAGATTTTTGGGTTGATAATTGAACTGTTTTGTAGAAAATTAATTAAAAATTAAAATTAAAAGCCTTTTTTGCTTGAAAATTTGACAATTCAGTAGAAAATTAAAATATTTTGCTGAAAATACAAATATTTAGTTAAAAAATTAAGTTTTTTGTGGAAAATTCATATTTTCGGATTAGAAATCAATCTCCTTTTTAGAAAATTTATTTTTTCGTTGTTAAAATATCAACTACTACATTTTTTGTTGAGAATTTATCTTTTTTGGTTCAGAATTTGGCTTTTCTAGTAGAAAATTAAACTTTTTGGTGGAAAATTTATACATTTTCTTGATAATCTAATATTTTTACTTGTAATATTAGGAATTTGAGGCCTTACAATTTGAATTTAACATCGATGCCTACATTAAATTTATATAAAATAATATTTTCGCTTATTTTCTTAAAAAATCTCCCTATTTCCACTGTTTTTAGAGTATTTTTGTCTGTAAAGCCTATTACCTCCAGAAAGATTTTTGATTTGCAACTACAAAATTTATTTATCTTTTGGGTAAAGTTTCTCGACAGAATCGTCAGCGATTTTTTCGCTTTCTGCAATAGCCTTCAAATCTACAAAATTAGTAAATGAATCATTCAAAAAATACTTGCAACTGTTAATATCAAAAAGAATCTCTTTCAAATCTTCTTGTCTTCTAATGCCTGGACGTTCTGTTCATGATTCCTAAAAAATGAATCGAAACATTGTTAAAAAAAGGAAGAAGGAGGCAAATTTGGTTCAAAATTCTCGATTTTAGGTTTTCAGGGTATTTTTCAAATATAGGGGGCAAAAATGGATAGTAACGATGGGGACGGACTATGATCTCTGCGCACGGTGATCGTGTGAGGTCTTTAGGTTTGTCTTGACTGACGAAAAATTCTGAGTAGGCCATTCTATTGTTTTTGACTCGTAGAATCCGAAAATAAAGGTCCCAAAATTTTATTTATTATTATTTTTATTAAAAATGATGCATTAAAATGGGAAAATAAAGTTTACTATTTAATTTTGACACAAATAGTCATCATTGTTATTGCATAATAATATATTCAATAAATATTGATTAGAAACTATATAAATGTACGTGGTTGCCAACGGACATGTATATATCTTTTATATATCTATCTTTTTACATGTCTATTTTTTTTCTATATTATAAACTATTTTATAAACTGCTATATTATAAACTATCAGTAATAGTACCGGCAAATTATGCACGGCATCTAAGTGAATGATAGAAGTTGTTGAAAGATATGTATAAAAGCGAGATTTTAGAATTTGAGTCTGGACAAAATAATGATAAAAAGAAATTGCCTGTTGTTTTTGCAAATACTGAAGTATTATTATTAAATCATGTAGTAGAAAAGCGAAATATTATCGGCCTTTACCGTGTTAAAATTATGGCTGATGGTGGGCAAGGCTTTTTTAAAATTTGCATGTCTGTGATAGCTGATGTATCAACAGATCCTCAATTGGAAAAAAAGTAGTTTATAGCGAAACAAACACCACGAATAACTTGACTAGTGTACAAAAATTAATAATAGTTTGTATTGGGCCACAGATAAAAGAATCATATGCAAATATCAAAATTGGCTTTGATTTGATAAAAATTTAATGATATTTCATTTAAATTTACGTCAGATTTCAAAGTTTTATTAATGGTAAATGGTCAACAAACAGCAACAGCGACATTTCCGTGTCCTTACTGTTTTATTAGTTTATCAGACATAAGAGACAATAAAGAAGCAATTTATAATACTGATAGAGACAAACATTATGAATTTAAAACATATGCAGATTTGAAAAAAGATAATCAGAAGTATGTTTCTTTAGGTGGTAAAACTAAATTCTCAAAAGATTATCACAGTATAATAAATGAGTCACTGGTTGTAGAGAAAGATAATATATGTGTACTAGAAAAATGCATCATACCCGAGTTGCATGTTCTACAAGGGTTTGTCAATCACCTTTTTTGGAACGGTCTAGTACCGTTACTTGGTCGAGAAAGAACACTACACTGGCCTATGAAATTGAAAGTAGTATCCAAAAATTATCATGGTGAAATATTTGAAGGAAATGCATACAGAAAATTGCTGAAAGAACCCGATGAATTACTGGATCCTAATATTTATAAAGATGTACGTCAGTTTGTTTTGATACCTTACGTAAGTGCATTTAAGGCGATGAACAAAATAGTTGATTTCTAATCTTCTACAAGAAAAATTGACGATATTAATCAACTAGACAATTTTCTTGAAGAACTAGCAAAGGCAGTAATGGCAACAGATATCTCGATCACATTGAAACTACATGTTTTATTTGAGCATCTTAAAGATTGTGTAACATTTTTCGAACATTCAGAAGGTTGAGGACTATGGTCAGAAGCAGAAAATAAAAATAAATTTGATCAGTGATTCCTCTTACCCACAAAGACTGAAAGATGCTGTTGTGGAATTCTCCTCGTTTCATTGATAAAACACTCAATTATACAATTGTAATAAAAATGTTTACTATTTGTGACAGAATTACATAGTGTACTTTATTTTTCCATTTTAATGCATCATTTTTAATAAAAAATGACATTTTTCGACTATATCTTGAAAAGGGGAGCAGCTACGATTTTGGGACCTTCATTTTCGGATTCTACGGGTCAAAAACAATAGAATAGCATACTCAGAATTTTTCGTCAGTCAAGACATACCTAAAGACCTCAGACGATCACCGTGATGCGATATAAAAGATAACTTACAAAGCTGTAAGCATGTTGTTCAGTAATTGCTTGATTAAAATTCCGTTACTCTTTCTCTTGACAAATTAAACGTCCGGTGCATCTGTAATTATTCTTATCGGAAGCCTTGATTCTTGTCTTAACACGGACCATAATCCTTATGTCCCAGATAGGGTGAGGAATAATTGTATTCGATGAGAAAGCAGAAGCTTCTCCCTTCTTTACGACGAATGATTTCGTCGTTTCTGATTTATCGGTACAACTACTAACCTACAAGCAATTTCGCCTGGATTATCGGTTGCTATATCTGGTTCGGCGATCACTTCGAATACCCAATAAATTATCGCCTTCTCTCACACTCTACCGATAATCCTGATTCCGAGCGATCCCCTTCCCGTCATTTAAGTTTCGATGAAATAAACGATTGTGAATCACGACACAAGATTATCACGGAAACATTTTTCGCTGATCATTAACGTTTATTCCTATATTATATATTACTCATTAATGTCAAATTCACAGACAAATTTTTATTCAACTATCAACACAATTTGGGAGCGTCATTATAGGGATGTTTGATACATAATTTCCTACCTCAAAATTGAATAATATTTAGAATAGTTTTTGAAATTGACCAAAATTTGCGGTCCAGCAAAAAATAGTTGAGTCTAATTGTTTACTTAACATGAGTTATTTGAGATTCTGTATGTTTTTCTTTTGATTTTAGAAGAACTTCGTAATTTTGATTCAATACTCATCGCTAATAGCCTATTTTTTCTTTAAAATTCTATTTAGAATTCTGTTTCAATGGTTCTTATTAGGTAATAGTTAAAGTTTTATGAAAAACTGGGTTATTAACTAATTAAATAATATATAGCTACCTACATTGGATGTTTTAAAGAACAAAATAAGCTATCAACGGTTGAATCAGAAATATGATTATTTTCTAAAGCAAAAGAAAATTTAAAGTAACCATTGTTAAATAAATAATTGCATATTAAACTATTTTTTATACATTGCTCATAGGAATTCCCCCTGGAATTTGTATCGGAAAAATCCAGCTATTCCTAAAGAAATTTCGGTACACGTGGTCATTTCTAACACCCAAGTAACGAAAAACTGATTTTGTGATATTTATTCCCCTTTCTATTTTATCTTTATAACCCAATTTCTACATTTCCTTACTTTCCCTGACTTTTTCTTGACCGTTATTAATGTTTATTTAATGTTAAATTTTCAACCAAAGAAATTAATTTTCAACCAAAAGGATACAATTTCAACCAAGAAGATTAATGAAAATTAATTTTCTACCAAAATAGATGAATTTTGAACAAAATACTTTTCTAACTAAAATAAAGAATCTTTAACAAAAAAAATCAATTTTTGACCAAATAGTTGAATTTTCAATGAAAAAGATTAATTTTTAACCCAGAAGATTAGTTTTCTATCAATAAAGACGAATTTTCGTCCAAAATAAAATAGTTATATTCTCAGTTAAAGAAAGGATTTTTAACAAAATATATAAATAAACAATCAAAGAAATGAATTTCAAACTGAAAAGATGAATTTTTCACTTGCAAGATAAATATTAAGAAAACGAATATTTAACAAAATAGTTGAATTCTCAACCAAAACAGATTAATTTTCTACTAAAAAGTTTCTGTTTAATCCAAAAGACATGAAATTTCTACGATAACAGATGTACTTTCAAGCCCGTGGCTACGTGTACCGAAATTTTGGCACAAATAGAAAATTCAACTATTTGGCATACAATTCAACTATACGGTAAAAAATTCAACTTTCTTGTGGAAAATTCATTTTTTTTTAAATTGAAAATGAATTCTCTTCAATGAAAATTTAACTCTCACATTTGTTGTTGAAAATTGATCTTTTTTTGTCTCAAAATTCAACTATTTAGTTAAAAATTTTGAGATACAGTAAAAATACACTACCGTTCATAATTGTGCCTCCACGTCTTTTTTTATGAATAATTAAGTTCTCCTAATTTTAATTATTTATATTAGAGCTAAACTTTTGTATTTTTGAAAGATTAACAGCAATCAAAATTCTGTAAAAAATGAGCTCAGCATGAAGTCAATTTGTCTAGTTTTTAAGCAGATATTACAAAAATAGAGTAAATTGTAATTTTTTCCTTAATTATATATAAAATCCGAAAGAATCAATATCTTTCAATGTTCTGGGTTTCATTTTAAAGTTATATTTCAACGTATCGAAACAGATTATATATTGTACAAAAATTTTATTTTATATTTTACAAAAATATTTTTCTTATCAAAAAGAAAATTCAAATTTTTCCAACTTTTTACTTTGATTAAGAAATTATCAATTTGGCTTCATCTTGGGCTAATTTTTTACCCAATTTTGAGAGCTTTCAATCTGTTAAAGGGAAAAAATTCTAACTCTAATAGAATGAAAATTAGGAAACCTTAATCAATCATAAAAACAGGTGGATGCACAACTTTGACTGGTAGTGTATAAACTAAAAATTAATCAAATAAAATTTGGAATAACATAATATCAATTGTTCAAACTATTCAGTTAAAAATGTATGTAATTCGTTGAAAATTTGTCTTTTATGGTATAAAATTAATCTTCTTGGTTGAAAATTCAACTATTTAACTAAAATTTTTTGTATTCTGTTGTGGATTCATCTTTTTTGGTAGAAAAATAACCTTCTTGGTTAAAATTCATCTTTTAGGTTGAAGATTTAACTGTTTTGTTGAAAGCTCATCTTTTTTGCATTGAAAATTCAGTATTTTGAATGATTTTTTTTTCTTTATTGAGTGAAAAATCACTGTTGATTAAAAATTTGGCTTTTTGATGGGAAATTTCATCTTTTGTTGTAGAAAATTAATCTTTTTTTGGTTGAAAATTCAAGTACTTTGTTAAAAATTATTCTTTTTTCTTCGAATAATCTGGTTTGGTTTAAAATTCAACTATCTGGTTGACTTTGAACTACTTTGTTAATTTATAAGGAACAGTGGAGTACATCCCCCTCCCGGAAATCGTGTAACGTTATTTTTGGATGACCTTCAAATAAATTCACGAAAAAAATGTAGTCGGAAAAAATTACGCATGTACGACAGCGTGTGTGAATGGGTAGTTCGGGGGAGGGGGATAAAAATCTTACGAACCCTAAAGAGGAATTTCAGAAAAAAACTTTACGTAATTAATGGTCGGCCCCTAATCAGCCATTGAGACAATTTTCTGGTATCTTGAAATTCTTTGAGATGGCGGACATATTATGTTAGTCTATTATCGAAGAAGTCCAAAACATTCTTCAAGGAAAAGTAAAAAAATAGTGACATTAGCGGACAATTGTGACAAAATTGTGTCTTAAGTGTTATTTTTTTCGAAATAGTAGTAAAATAGTGTCATTGCTCAAAAAACGTGTCAAATAGTATGAATAGTGTGGTGAGTCCGAGGCCTGCTATTAATAATTATTTTAACATAGGACCCCTGTAACATTAACAGATTTTGTCCACGTGAATGATTCAAATATGAAACAAATAACCTACTTTATATCCACGGTTAATTTTGTTTCTGAAAAAGTTGTAACTTTATTACATTTCCTGGCACGTAATTGGAGCGAAGATAGAGGAATAATTACTAGAATTAACTCTGAAATTCGATAGCATTGCTCTGCATTTGAAATTGAGTCCGGCGTGAGAATTTCAGTGCCAATGCATAAATACAGACCAGGGGACAGCTATAAGCCAAGGGATGAAACGACACGCCTTTATTTTGCACTCCACTACTCTAATTATATCCAGCTGCAGCCTTAATTGTCTGAACTCCAGCCTTAATTGATTAACTTGGTATAACTTTGTTTCTGCCCCAGGCATTTGTGTCAGTTCAAGCATTATTTCAATATAAATAATTGTAAGTAGTTATCAAATATTATTTCCTTTATCAACAACATATTGCCTATCTTACCAATTTATCGTTTTTACTCGCAATTGAACACACATGAGATGACACGTCAAGTTATATTCAATTTATCACACAAGCTTTTTTGATGGACTTTTTCAGAGAGAAAGAAAACTGGTGTAAAATTCGTAAATGATAAAAGAGGAATTTGATCTCAAACTCTCCGTGTGAAGGCTGGTGAACAAAGGGTCGAAATAAATTCGAGGGTTATTTTTCATTTTGATATTCGATATATTTTCATACCAATGGATTCAATTTATCAGTGATGTAAACGGGATTTTCTGTGGTATGAATTTTCGATATTTTTATGAATAACCTTTTACGTATGTAGCTTCACAGCTGTGCACACATAATGATGAAAAAAATTTAAATCAATGGAGAATCGAGGAAGGAAATTAATGGGACTGAAACTTTGAAACATTCTACACAATTTTTTCTTTTAAAAAGTTTGAGAGGAACAAACTCTCCAAACTATGAAGTAAGGAAAGTCGGAATTATGAAATACCGCTAAGGTCGTAACAAACTGTTGTGAAAGTTTTTGCAACTTGTGAATGGAGAGTTGAAACTTTTTCAATTTTTAACTCTCGAACTGAACTTTCCTGACCCAGAGCTTACATTAAAGATGCAACCATTCGGGACAAATTGGTGCATTAAATCTTAACGAAAAAAGGATAAAATTGACAAAACTTGTTTGTTTTTTTTTCAAAAAGTATACAAAAAATAGATTGGGATTGACGAGACATTTTATGTTTGATGTATTTTGTACTGTATAATAGAGAGAAGGAAATATTTTTGAAATATTCGACATCTGGCATTCTAAAGCACGATTTTCGGATTTAAATTGTAAACAACGTGCATGGATAGCGGTTTACATGGATTGAGGTATTACCTAGAGATTCATCAATCTGGTTCAGTCTGGTTCTAAATATCCAATTCAGCACCATTCGGAAGCGTCAAACAGAAAACATTTTCAAATTGAGGACATCGATATTTTTTTTGGTCGAGTATATCCTTCCGGCAGAGTATGCCGAGTTTTAATTTTCTCTCCCGGCATATTTTACATATCGTTAACATAATTTCGTTGTCGGCGGGATTCTGAAGAATTCCAAAAAATTCATAGTGAATTCTAATGAATGAACAACATTATTTTCTGTTGAACAAATTCGTTTGCTTTAATCAATCAAAGTTTTTGGTTCAATCGTTTTGTTGATTTTAGAAAATATTTTATTGATTCCACAAAATTTTTTGCTTGGATCCACCAAATAATTTAGGAGAGCATTTCACGGACATTTTGCACATTTGGTATATAATTGGATATAATTCGTTTGCATTTCGGTAATACATCCTTATCAAAATAAGTGATCCGGTAAGAGAATCGATTAGGATTAGTGATTATGTGAAAAATACGCAAGATTACTTGAATCTGTGTGATTATCTAAGATTGCGTGATTAGGTTTTTGATAAAACAACATAACGATTTTTCGAATCAAATAAACAAAGGGTCTTGCATCAATTATATTGTAAATAACTTACCGCGGAATTGACTCGTTTTGTGATAATTAGCAGTTAAATAAAAAACTAAATAATTCACACAAGATGATACAATTCCATGGTAAACAAATATTGCTAACAAAAAATGTTCTTGGGCTAAACCAAATATTTTTTTGTGCATATAATAACCATATTCTAGAGTTGATATAACCAAATTTGTGTTTGTTTAAACAAATATTTTCCTGGGTGTTTTTTTAACATACATTTTTTATTTTTTCAACATCTGTAATAATAATAAAAATAATAAGAATTAATTCAGAAATATGTTCAAAATTTTATCAAAACCCCAAGGGATTAATTGGATTGCAAGTAAAAGTTATTGTATATAATTTTTTAAATTTCGGGATAGGATGTGTTTAAGATTTAAAAATTTTATATAACTAACTTTGAAGAATTCATCATTTTTACCCGCTGAGACTTAAAGTATCGCAAAAATGAAAAATTAAATAATTTCGAATAAAACTAGAACGTTTTTATTTGAGCCTTTAATTTTGGAATATTTTAAATTCAATCTCGTTAAAATTGTGAGATTAAAAATTAACAACAGAAGAAGTATGAATGTCATAATTTCAAATTATAGCGATCAACAATTTAACATAATTTTAATGTTTGAGTGTAAGAAATGCATGCCTGTATGAGGTTGAATAATTTTAAGTAGAAAGTATTTGAAAATGTCTGAACTAGATAAAGTTTTATGTTTAAAAAATACAAAAATGGAATAAATCAAATATCAAAGACGTTCAGATCTAACATTTTAATGCAGAAGAAGTTAAGTTAATTTCAGTCACAATTTAACTTCTTGAAATAAGAAACATCGAATTAAAAGGATAAAAGTTTTAAAAAATCAAATTAAGAAGTTTAAATTTTAAAAAGTATAAGTCTGAAGGCGATAGATATTGAATATTAAACCCAAAAATTGTAAAACAAAGAATCATAAAAATATTTGAAATAGTATTTTTTTTAAATTTAATGATCCAAATTTATGATTTTCAAATTAGACGAATTTAAAAACTAAAAATTTAAAATTGTATGCATTCAAATATCAACCATTTTTTTAACGTAATCGTATTACAATGTGAACAATTTCAAACACAAATTTTGACCAAAAATGAATATTTACTAAAAGGCAATGTCCATTAGCGCGAAGTGAAAATGCTCAAATGAATCGAATCTCGTTCCAGCCCAGTGAACAAAATGTGTGGGTAGGCATCCGAAAAAAGTTTAAAAAAAATTTTACATCGGTTGATATCTTCTCTTCGGATTTTGGATCTGAATTTTTTTTAAATGTCCTATTGGTTTTTTGTATTAAATTAAATGCACACTTTTTTGGAAAAAGTTAAATATGTCAAACCTGAAATTTCTTCAGTTTGAGTAAGAGAAACATGTTATTATCTTTCTTTGGCGGAAAAGAATTTTGCGTTTGTTTAAAACTTTCCAAACTCGCAAATAATAAAAAATCAGAAAGATCCTAAATCACGAATAAAAATTTCCAAAAAAACAAAAAGGTAACATGTTTCTTTGGTTCAAGCTGAAGAAGTTTTAGGTTCGACATAATCAACTTTTTCAAGAATATGTGCATATAGCTCCATAAAAAAAACATGTTTTGCACATTTTGAAAAAATTCTAAATTGAGCAAATTTGTTTTAATATATATTTTTTATTTTTCACTAGTGAAAAGCCATACAATCCTATAACTAGAAAGAAATAATTCAGTTTTCTTTTAAGAATATATCGCAGCTGATTTATATTTTAAACTATGTAATTTGGAACATTTTTTTGGAATAGTTCAATTTCGAAGGCTTACAATGGAAAATTCTTTAATTTCAACTATTTACAATTAAAAACTCTTTAATTTTGAAACATGTATAAATAACAGTTCTTGAGTTGTGATGATTTTGAAGATCAAAAGTCAAGAGTTTACAATTATAAATCTTCCAAATTCATGAAATTTGAAATGGTTATCATTAAAATAATAGTACTTTTAATTGTTAAACTTAACAATCGCATAATTTTTAAATTATAAATTTAAAAAATTAATAACTCTTCAATTTTGAAAATTTACATTTCGAAGTTCCACAATTTCGAAGATTTACAATTCACATTCTTCAATTTTAACCATTTTCAGTTTAAATGTCTTCAATTCTAAAAGATTTGCAATTCAAAGTTCTGCAATTTTAAAGATTTGAAAGTAAAATTGATTTAATTTTCGAGATTTATATTCTAAAGTTATGTAATTTTGAACTTTTTTTATACATTTAATTCAGTTTTGAAGATTTAAAATGGAAAATTCTTCAATTTTTGAGATTTTCAGTTGAAGAGTCTTCAATATTTAATGTGTATTATCGAAATTTTTTGAAATAGTTCAATTCTAAATTGTTGAAATTGAAATTTATCTAATTTTATAGATTTATATTTCAAAGGTATGTAATTTTGAACGTTTTCTCAAATATGTAGTTCAATTTCGAAGATTTACAATGATAAATTCTTGAATTTCAAAGATTTGCAATTTGTATAAAAAAATTGTGAATGTTTTAAGTAAGAAATCTTAAATTTTAAAGATCAACTGAAAATCAACAACTGAAAAGTCTTCAATGTTAACGACTTTCAATTTAAAATTCATCTATTTTGAATACTTGAAATTGAAGACTATTATTATTATTATTATTAATGATAATATTATTAATATCAATAATTCTTTTATGTTTTTAAACTGATCTTCAAAGCAGCCAAGTAGATATTAATGTTATAAATTTCAATAAATTGGAAGTAGAACGTTTATGAAGAACGAATAAAACGAGATTCTAGCGAAATTAATTCATGTTCATTTATTAAATGTACAAATATTCCGAATGTAATGAGTATCAGTAAAACTCGATATTATTGACTAAAAATGAAAACATTTTAAACATACTTGGCTCACAATGAAAGAGATTTTCACAAAAAAATAAAATATTACAAAATACAGTTTTAAAATGTTAAGTCTGAAACAAATAACTATATTTTGCATCAATTTAAATATTTAATAATAAATTTAAAAAATTTGTAAGCTCCAATAAATTATGATGAGATCCTCTTAACAGAGGTAATTAGATGAGGAACACTGTTGTTGATCATTAATACAATTTTATTCATTTCTTTTAAAAATTTCCAACTATGTAATTGTTTCCACTTTAAACAACTGAAAAGATTTTAAAACATTTTTTACCTGTTATATTTTCCAATGATATAACTTCTTGTCCTTTAATATTGTTATTAATGATAAAAAATACCGAATTTTAATAATCATTTTACATTTTGCAACTTATAATAAATGCAATTACGGCATTTTCTCGAATTTTGGCGTGCCGTATTCAGCTCTCTCTCTCAAATAAAAACTCGCCAATCTTTGCAGTTAACGTTGTTTTTCAAAAATTATGCTATAAATATTTTTAAATTTGTTAAAAATTCAAAAAAAAAAATCCTACCGTTCAACTGTATCTTTTTTTCACGATTCCAAAGATAGAAAAAAGTCATTTTTCGATTTTTGCAGTTGACAGTGTTTTTCCAAATCACGGCAGTATTATTCTAAAGTTATATATGAAAACACACACTAGCAAACAAATTAAAGATTTTAATCCCTTAAATTTTATTCTCAAAATTAAAAATAAATGTGGAATATAAAAAGTAGTATAAACGAAAAAAATGTACAGCTAAACCGGCGATATTTATCTTTTATCTATGTAGCTACAAATATTGTTGGAAACGAACTAGCGATATTGGTAGAATTATTATAGCAGAGATTTGCAGCAGAATTTATTGTAAGTATTATTATTAATAATGAATCACATATGTAAATCTTTAAAACAAATATATTATACAGCTGAAAGAATAATGTTGGAACTCTGAATATGGCGCTAATGAAGATTAATTTTGACAGAGCTTTAAAATTTATAATCAACATAACAGTTTACCTTACAATGAAGCAGATTATAAAGGCCTATTATAAAGTAAAATAAATGGAATCAATAGCAGAACTAGTTTTTAAACTAGTTTCAAACGAGTTACAGTTGGCTGCTTTAAAAATAAAAATTACCTTGATCAAATATGCACTACCGTCTGGAGTTTCCGGTACGAGTAGCTCGAGTACTGTTAAAAAGCACTGCTGACTTTGAAACGTGATTACTCATTCAAAAAAGAAGCGAGAATGTGCCACGTAAGAAGTTTAAAAAAATAATGCAAGAATTTTTCGAATTTTGTACCTTGACTTCAACTTGCGGTATAACCTAGAAAAGTTGTAGCAAACATCTGAAAATTATGCCATAAAGTCTTTGAAATCTTATTCACAATTTAAGACAGTGAAAATTAAAATATCCTCATGGGTTTGCGCGATATGACTAAAAATGTCCAAGCATGCCTGCGTCAAGTTTCAACTTCAACTCGTCATGTGACTCTGGAATCTTGTGAAAAATAACTGAATTCGGAAAAACGTAATCTTTGAAATCTTTTCTTTGATTTAAGCCAATAAAGCTTCAAAAACCTCCACGGGTTCCCGAGATATGACTAAAAATATCCAATCGTATCTGTGTCGACTTTTAGTCGGCGATCACCGCTCTCGGCCTGAAACTTGACGCAGACACGCTTGGACCTTTTTAGCCATATCTCGGGAACGCGTGGAGGTTTTTCAAGTTTTATTGGCTTAAATTGAACACAAGACTTTAAACATTGCTTTCTCTAAATTTGAATTTTTTCCACAAGTTTCCTAAGTCATATTTTGAGTTGAAGTTAAGATACTAAAAACTGAGAAATTCTCGGCGATCACCGATCTAACGGCAAACAGCAGTGCTAAACGACGAAAACTTAACGCAGACAAGCTTGTACATTTTTGTCATATCTCGGGAAACCGTGAAGATTTTAAAAGTTTTATTGGCTTAAATTAAACATAAGATTGCAAACGTTACTTTCTCTAAATTTAAGGGCGTATTTCTATTTGACCGGACCAAAAAATCGATTTTATTATTTTTTTTTTTTTTGATAGTATATAGTATGTGGAATTTGTACGCGAAGGAATTTGTTTGTTTCGGACTTTTCAACGAAGCTGCAGCAGGGTCAGCTGCGCAGAGCGGAGAGTACTCAGCCGCACGCTGTGGAGGGCCGCCTCGGCTGTGACGGCAGGCAGGTCATAAATGTGTATAATAGAGTCATTGTTCGTCTCAAATAGGTTTTCCTTCCCCAATACGATGTTCCGAAAGCATTTATAGATTTGTATCCAAGGTCTAGTCAGAACTTTCAGTGTTAGGTCTGAATTTTCAGTGTCACGCTACATGTTGAGCAAGTCATTTTTCAAAACACGATTTTTTAAAACGGCTGACATGATTCCGTCAAAACCACTGGATTGATTAGCTCAAATTTAGAAAATATATATTTAGAAGATGCTTGGCTATAGCCCGAACTAGAATAAATAAAAAATAATGATTTTTGAATTTTTAGCAAGTCAAAAACTATCCCCAAAAAAGTCAAAATTCGCAAACAAAATTTCAAATGGGCGCCATTTTGTCAATTTTCAATATTTTTTATTTGTTCTAGTCTCGGCTATAGCCGTACACGTATATTTCAAGAATCTCTTTAATTTTTTTGTTGCGGATGACCTGGAGCAGCTGAATCATGTCAGCCAAGTGAGGGTGTCGTTTCCGGGACACATTTTTTGAAATGCTACAGCGCCCCCTATTATTTTTTTTTAAATTGATAACCGTGTGTTTTTAGTTTAAGATCTGCTTAAAAATATGAAAAAACTTCAATTCAAAAATATTAACAATTGTATTTTTTATAAATTTTTGAAAAACGCCTAAAAAAAGCTCGGTCAAATAGAAATATCCCCTTAAATTGTTTCCACAATTTTCCTAAGTCACATCTTGTGTTGAAGTCAAGGTACGAAAACTGATAAGTTCTCGGCGATCACCGTTTTTGCAAAAGATAGCGGTGATTGCCGACTAAAACTTAACGCAGACACGCTTGTACATTTGTAGTTATATCTTGGGAAACCGTGAAGGTTTTTCAAGTTTTATTGGCTTAAATTAAACATAAGATTGTAAAAATTACTTTCTCTAAATTTAAATTTTTTCAACAAGTTTCCTAAGTCACATCTTGAGTTGAAGTTAAGGTACAAAAACTGAGACGTTATCGGCGATCACTGCTTTCGCAAAAGACAGCGTTGATTGCGCACTGAAACTTAACGCAGACACGCTTGGACATTTTTAGTCATATTATCCAACATTACTTTCCCCAAATTTTAATTTTTTTCACAAATTTCCTGAATCACATCTTGAGTTGAATTTAAGGTACTAAAGCTGAGAAGTTCTCGGCGATCACCGCTTTCGAAAAAGACAGCGGTGATTGCCGACTAAAACTTAACGCAGATACGCTTGGACATTTCTTGTCATATCTCGCGAACCCGTGAAGATTTTAAAAGATTTATTATCCTAAATTAAAGATAAGATTTTCAACATTACTTTCTCTAAATTTGAATTTTTCTCACAAGTTTCCTAAGTCACATCTTGAGTTGAAGTTAAGGTACAAAAACTGAGAAGTTTTCGGCGGTCACCGCTTTCGCAAAAGACAGCGGTGATTGCGCACTAAAACTTAACGCATACACGCTTGGACATTTTTAGTTATATCTCGGGAACCTGTGAAGATTTTAAAAGTTTTATTGGTTCAAATTGAAGATAAGACTTAAAAGACTGTGTGGTATAAATGTCAGATTTCTGCTTCAACTATCCTACTGTTCGCCCAAAAAGTTTAGGCACCGTGATTTTTGTACAGATTTTCGTGAAAATCTCAGCAGAAAAAAATTCTAAAAATATGAGACAACATGCATGTTGCAGGTGAAGGTTTTGCCAATACTGATACAGAGTTTCAAAATTTTCAGATAATTAGCGATTATTTCCGGGCGAGTGAAAGGTGAAAAAGCATAATAATCATATGATTATTTCAGAATACTCAGATTTGAATGGCTGTAAGTCACTGCAAAAAATTATGAAAAATCTTTAAAAAATATATGGGTTTCGCTGATCCTTTCTGTGCCCAGTGGTGATATTTAGAGTCAGAAATAATTATTTGTTAATAAGTTATTGACAAAAGAGTGGGGAGGTGTCCTCTCCGGAACTAAGGAACGTACAGAGATGATTCTTGGAGCAAATTACACATTTTTGGCTTCTGGCAATGTTGTGCGTATTACCAATGAGCAAAAAGTTGCACTTGAATGTTTAAAAATTTATTTTCTTCTTGGAAAAATACAAAAGGCTTTATAATAATCGAGGCAACCGTATTCCTTTTTTTTAAGGTTGTGTTGGACGTGTAGCAATAGTGCCAGCAAGGTCCCATGCTGATAGTGCGGTAGCCTCGATTATCGTTAAGCCTTTTGTATTTTTCCAAGAAGAAAATAATTCTTTAAACATTAAGGTGCAACTTTTTGCTCATTGGTAATACGCACAACACTGTCAGAAGCCAAAAATGTGTAATTTGCTTCAAGAATCATCTCTGTACGTTCCTTAGTTCCGGAGAGGACACCTCCCCACTCTTTTGTCAATAACTTATTAACAAATAATTATTTCTTACTCTAAATATTACCACTGGGCACAGAAAAGATCAACGAAACCCATATATTTTTTGCAGATTTTTCATAATTTTTTGCAGTGACTTACAGCCATTCAAATCTGAGTATTCTGAAATGATCATATGATTATTATGCTTTTTCAGATTTCACTCGCCCGGAAGTAATCGCTAATTATCTGAAAATTTTGAAACTCTGTATCAGTATTGGCAAAACCTTCACCTGCAACATGCATGTTGTCTTATATTTTTAGAATTTTTTTCTGCTGAGATTTTCACGAAAATCTGTACAAAAATCGCGGTGCCTAAACTTTTTGGACGGACAGTAGGGCATGTCACGAGTTGAAGTCGATGTACAAAATTCGAGAAATTCTTGCATTGTTTTTTAAAACTTCTCACGTGGTATATTCTCTTTAAAAGGTCAACAATATCTATATCACAGGTCATTCGACACCGAATTTCCTAAGCTTTTCAAAGGTTTTTTAACGAAGTTTCTCGCTCCTAGTGTATTTTACGTTTAATAATTTTATTTTACAGCATTTTTCTCTGTAAACATTATTATCAATAGTGAATATCCTTGTTATGTGTCGTTCGCGAATTTATTCACAGTGAAGTAGTAGACGGAGAATATTCTCAGACAATTGGCGAGGCGTATAAATTACACCCTTGTCAGAGCCCCGGACGGAAATGTGTAGCAGACGGATAGATAGCACGTTCACCTCATGTTGAGATTCTGGCATGAAAAATCGAGAATCCTCCACTCTAAAGAGAGAAAATTTCTAGCTGTCATTACAGCTCGAGAATCCTCCATAGAATTCCAGTGAAAAGTGGCGAGTTTGATGAACTGCGAGAGAGTTCAGCTGTATATTACATCGACAGTTCTTTCATGCGAAAAATCACAGAATATCTAATTTTGACGGAAAAATTCTCGCATTTTTCAACCAAGGGTATCTTTATTCCCTATTTGATAAAGAAATAAATTTTCAGCTGTCAGAAAACAAATTAAAACTTTTTTGTCACCATTTCAAAGTTAAATATTTTCTTTGGAAACAATCACCATTTTTTACATATAACAGGTTGGGTATCAAACGACTTTAACCCGAGGGGTGGGTCACTAGGTCACCCTTATTTTTCACTTTTCGAATGCCCAAAAAATTGATCTCCAAATTTGAGCTAAATCGGATAATATTAAGGGGTGGCGTGAAGACCATAAAGTTTCCCATTGATTTGATATGGGCACACGTCAGAATTCATCAGAGAATAAGAATTAATCTTAAACATTCCTGTTTTTTCACAAATAATTAATCATTAATCGTTAATTTTAGAATACCCAATTCTTTTTTAATTAATTTTCAATCGTTTAGAAAAATTTCATTTATTTAAACATTTGATGAACGTATTTTCTAGATGATAAGATTTTTTTAATCAATAATAAAGAAAATCATTTGTTCAAATAATTTTACAATTATTTGAATAATAAGTATTTATTAAAGTATATAGTTTACCTCAAAATACAGGAGAAACATTTTATTTTACCAAATTTTCGACAGATTTTCATATTTTCAATTACTATTTACTTTCCTTGGAATATTCGTAAATGTTCAAACAATTTTATTTTGATTAAATATTTTATTTTTGCCATTTTTCGAGAGATTGAACATTTTTAGGTATTACTTTGTTTTCTAAGAATATTCTTAAATATTTTAACAAATTGAACAGATAACTCATAGCAATAAAATCTGTGGAAAAATAAAAAATAGACCCATTTTGTCCTCTCAAATAATAAAAAACAGCACACTGCAATCAGTAACATACAATAAAGTTTTGAAACAATTTCAATTCATTTGAATACTTAAGAGTATTCTTAGAAAACAAAGTAGTCACTAAAAATATTTCAATCTTTCGCAAAATGGCCAAGATGAAATACTTAAACGAAATAAAATGGTATAAACATTCAATGAAAAATGATAACAATAAACTAAATTGTTTAAATAGTTTTACAATTATTTAGGTAATGAGTGTTCAAGTATATAGTTGACCTAAAAAAATCAGAAGAAACATTATATCTCACCAAATTTTCGACAGATTTTAATATTGTTAAATTTATTTTCTGGCAATACTCGTAAATATTTAAACAAATATAAATTGTTTAAACAATGTTATTTTGTTTAAGTATTCCATTTTTGCCATTTTGCGAAAGATTTTTAGGTACTACTTTGTTTTCTAAGAATACTCTCAAATATTTTAACAAATTGAAATTGTTTACATTTTTTTCACAGATTTAATTGCTATAAATTATCTTTATTTTTTGCAGGAACGCTTTAATTAAATCTTTTAAACAAATTCTATTTGTTTAAACATCCAATAGTATTCTTAGAATACAAAGTAGTACCTATAAATATTTCAATCTTTCGGAAAATGGCAAAAATAAAATATTTAATTACAATAAAATTGTTGAAAAATTTACGATTATTCTAGGGAAATGAATAAGTAATTAGAAATAATAAAATCTATGGATAATTTAGTGAGATAATGTTTCTCCTGCTTTTTAGGTGAATCATATACTTTAACAAATACTTGTAATTTAAAGAATTGTAAAATTATTTGAACATATGACTTTATTTTCATAATTGGATAAAGGACTCTTGATGCCCAGAAAATACGTTCATTTCGCGAAATTCTTTTAAAAAACAAATGTTTAAAAGATTGAAAAGAACTTTCAAATGACTGGGTATTCTTAAATTAACGATTAATGATTATTAATGAAAAAAACTTCAAAAAAGCGTTAATAAATCGCAATGTTACGTAAAATTTAAATTTGTCATTCATAGGATTTTCTTTGAAGACCTATAAGAGTGACTTAAAGTCATTCAAAAGTCGATTTTGAGCGTATAATTTTTTTGAAAAGATAAAAATGGTAACTTTTCTGAAATAATTCATTTCTTAGGCACTGCTCGTGAAGTATGTCACTAAATAAATATTATAGTAGACTCAATTTTGTATAAGTCTAAAAGAGGCCATAATTTCGGTACTATTACAGGTAAAGGGCTTTTTTTATTTATGATTATTTCGGAAAACGAGAAATTTAATTAAAAATGGACGTTTAACAAAATTTCACAAAAAACGGATTATTTGTAGAAGTCCATAATTTCGGTGTTATTAGAGCTATAGATTTCTTAGATCTACTCAAAATTGAGTCTACTTTAATTTATTTACTAACAACTTTCACCAACGGTGCCTCAAAAATGAGTTATATCACAAAAAATATATCGAATTTTTACTTTTTCAATAAAATTATCTGCTTAAAATTGTTCTCCTAAGATATTCAGAACCTTCAGCCCTTTTTCGGATGCTAAACTAATCATTCTAAGGCAATAAATAAAAATTTCCATTTTTAAGTTATTTTCATAAAAAAATGGAAAAAAGTCGAGTTTCCTACGAAAATGCTGTCTTGTTTTATTGTCTCTAGTGCCTCGAGAGAGGAACCTAATGTACTGATGCGTAAACTTCATGCGAAATGAAAAAAAAAATAGAAGCTCATATTTATACATAGACTATGTTCCTCAATTATACTCATATCATTGTCTCTTTTTTTATCCTACAAACTGTGTGTTACAAATTTCAAGGCATAAACGTATATACACATTTCAGGATTATCTCTCTTCCTCTGGTACTAAAAAGATAATTTTATATAATAACTCTGCGCCTCAGCTCACATCATACGGTCCATAGAAAATTATTATACCGAGCTGGAAGCGGTCATTAATTAGCAGGTGCTAATTACCAACGCAACGATCCTACATTAATCGTTTCGAAGCACACTGCTAAGTAAAATCCCCTATTATCCTCTTTTGAGCTTACCCTCGGACCGGAGCTATTAAAAAAACGCACTCGATATTTCAGCTCATCAAGTAAGGGTTTATTTCAAAACATAGAGATAACATTTTTTTAAATAAAGAACAAAAACCATACGAATTTGAAAAAAAACATATCCCGGGATCAGACGTTTCACTGTTTATTCTCGGTTTTGAAAAAAGAAGGGTGTCACATCAGAACCATGTAAGTGCCAAGGAAAAAAATGTTTAGGATAGCCAAACAAGTTCTCAAAATTCGAAATACTTTTTAAGAAAAAAATTTAGAAATTACATTCAAGAGTTGATTTGGAAAACTATAATAGAGCAAAATTTGATAGATTATTTGTTCAGATGTTTTTTTTAATTGTTCGAACAATTTGCTTAAAAAATGCAAGATACAAAAAACTAATAGCGCCATTCAATTTAGCGAAAAAAATAGTATCAATAGAGAATTAAATGGTATAAAATTTATATTCAAACTATGTATAACAAATTGGGTGAAGAAAAAAATTGTCCAATGAATGGATTTTATTTAATAATCCATTTTTTCACCACAATGTGCGGCGGAACTTTAGAGAATTTGTATGCCAATAAAACTTGTTTTTAAAAAAGTGGCACTTATGATTATGCCCTGACATCCTTTAAATAATTCTCTTTATTTAAAACCAAGAAAAAAATATGCGTGAAACAAATTCGGTAAGTACATGAGTATTAATTTTGTATCTATATTTATGTTAAAGGAAATCAAGGTTTTGAAGAAAAAAATAAAGCGAGGTACGAATAGTAGAAAATTTATAAATAAAAGTGTTTTAAAAAATAAATCAGTTTGATAAATATATATTTTTTGATAAAAAAAAATGAATTGATATTTTAGAACAATATGTTACCACACTTACGTTTATTATTTAAAGACAATTCATGACCATATTATCAATTTATTTTCTTTGTAAAACCAAAAAATATGT
The DNA here is from genome assembly GCA_932195095.1 of Andricus curvator. Taxonomy (NCBI): domain Eukaryota; kingdom Metazoa; phylum Arthropoda; class Insecta; order Hymenoptera; family Cynipidae; genus Andricus; species Andricus curvator. The sequence goes on along the minus strand of CAKNYM010053500.1, from coordinate 2,378,165 downwards.
ATTAAACTAATTCATTGAACTACTTCCTCTTATGAGAAAACAGTTCTATTCATAAATTTTCTAGTATTCATTTTTGGCTTTATATTTTGATTTCACAACTTTGATCACAATTTAAAATAAATAAATAAAATAATAATACTCATGAATCTGGCCGAATTTTTTCACACGTAGTGTTTTTGGTGGGATTTCATTTATTTGTTATCAGCAATAGTAACAAATCCACAAATAGTAATACATTTTTCTGACAACATTGAGTTGAGTTTTCCCTAAGCGTTTTCTTTTAATTCGGGGTCAACAGATTTCTCCGATTTTCAATTAATATCATTCAAATTCACAGAATAATTACTTTGAACAATTTTCTCCAAGAATCTGCTAAAAAATCAGTATAACTTAGTCAACGATAGATTTCTCTCCGCACATTTCGAGAATTGGTTTTGGCTGCAGTTGCGTCTACATATTAGATATTGTTAAAAATGACTAAAAAATGAAAAAAGTGCATCATAAATCATTGCATTTCAAATTCATTCAAACTTCTTTTATAATACGATGAAAATTTAAAAAAAAAAGAGTTCATTTATTAAAAGCGTGTAGTCTGAATTTCAAAAATCACATTGAGATGTGATTTTCAAAGTTTTATAATAATGAGAATAAAATTGTAGCCGGAAGTTGACTTTTTGGTAAGCGTTTTTTTTTTAATTCGATAATAGCGCATTCTTTCAATTTTCAATAATATCTACAACTGGAATTTTGTTGTACTTTGACGTCTTCTATATACCCACCAAGTTTGGTTAATATATCTCATAAATTGACTGAGATATATCACTTTTTGTGTTCAAAATTATTTAATTGTAAGTTACAGATAATAATTCCCGGTTGCGATTTTTTTCGAATTTTGTCCTTTATATCAGATTTTTTTTCTCGTATGTGTATTAGGAATCTTTTTTTACTTTTTTTTAGTACTACGCGGAGATTCGCTGTCGCGAATTTTTATGTCGATATTAATGAAAATAAAATTACGGTACAATCCTACATTTGACAGATTAACTTCTAGACAATTTCAAAATGTAGCATTCGAAATTGAACAGTTTTCTAATTCTATGACTTCTAAATTATTTTCAAAAACGTTGAACCTCTGAAGCTCATATAATTTCAAATTAAAAAATTATAAATGCAAGTCTTTCAAACTTATTGGTTTGAAACTAAAAAACTGTTTTGTAATGGAAGTCCGTTTCAGGACTAAAAATTTAAAAACTTTCTAAATGATTCACGTTAAAATTATATGTAGTTGATAAATTTAAAAAATTTCAATTAAGGCCTGCGAAATTGATTAATTTTAAATTAAGGCCTTCGAAACAAAATAATATTTCGTTTAAATAGTCCCAATAAAAAAATTAAAAACATCTAAACATTAATAATATAATATGCATTTAATTGAAAAGTAAAACTTTTTAAAGTTGAATCAATCCTCTATAAACAATTACATAGGAGAAATATTCTGAACATTCAAATATTTTAAAGAAATTATTTAAAATTTAAAAAGTTGAAAAATAATTGTGAACCTTGAATAAGAATTATGATTTTAAAAATCATGACCTTTAAAAAATTGTGCAGAGTAAATTGGCATCGTTTAAAAAATTACCAATAACTTTAATTGTAACAAAAAATATTCATGATAATTTTGTGCTATTTTCCAGGTATCTCAAAATTGCCGGTCATTTCCCGGTTTAGTGACCAGGGTAAGTACAGTAGTTTACTTTTAATACATAATTCTCTCTGATATAATATATATTTAAAATATTATTTTAATTTGAAAAGTTTGGCAAAGTCTTCTACAGTTCCTATAGGATTTTTTACTCCCTTTCCATTGATCATAAGAATTTTTTAAAGAAATAAATATTTGACCTTTAACAGTGAAGGTAAAAAATAAATTCCACTTTTTTTTTAATTCGAACATTTTTTGTTTCTTTCCAGGCTTCAATGCAATCTGAGCTTTTTTCCTACAATGACCTTGAAATTAAAAAGTTGGCCGACATTTAATATTTATGAAAATAAGGGTTAAGTAGCTTTTTGAGGATATTATCTATTTTGATGATTTAAGAAAGTTTTAATATTAACAAAAAGTGTCTTCTTCAATAGTTTCGATAGGATTTTTCAAATCCTTTTCCCTGAACATAAGCATTTCATTTAAATAAAACCTTAACCTTCAAAAATGAAGTTCATAAATAAATTTCATTTTCTCCGATTTTTGGCGATTTGTTTAGTTTTATTTCAGGCTTAAAAGAAAACTGAGCTTTTTTCATTTCAGGAACTTAAGATTAAAAAGTGGACCGACATTCGTTTATTTATAAAAATAAGCGTTACGTACTGTGGCACGCCCCATGATGTCAGTGCTCGTCCACCAGAGTACTTAACGTTTGCTTTCATTAAGAAATAATTATTAGCCCACTTTTTGTCACAAGTTTTTTTTAGAGGAAAAAAACTCCATTTTCTTTTGAGCCCAAAATAAAACAAAAAAAATGGTTCCAATTCGAAAAAAAGTAAAGTTCATTTTTAACCTTAATTTTTAAAGGTCATACATTTACTTTTTAAACAATGCCTATGATCAATGGAAGAGGTGCGGAAAATTTTATCAAAACTGTAGAAGACAACAATTTTTTATTTATATTAAAAGAGTTAAACGTTGCTGAATTCGATGGTACACCAAATTAACCCAAAAATGTCACCCCCTCTCTCTCGGTAAACATTTGTTCCGATGACCAAATTTTTTCCCCAAATTACCCCCGAAGCAAGCTGAACATAAAAAATTAAATGATCAAAAGTCACTACTTTTTCGTTTGCTAATCAAAAAAATCTCATTGCCTTAGAGGAAAATATTTCTACTCAAAAGTTAATTAAAGAAAGTGTAACACTAACCAATATTACTGTCTCCAGTAATTTCTATTGTCTTCTGGACAATAGACAGAAAGTGTAAGTAGCACGAGATTGAGTCATAAAAAGCACGCGACAAGCAGTTTCTTTGTTTGAAAGCACGGCGTGTCTATATATTTTCTCTGCCTAAGTTTCCTATAACGATCAGGTTCATTGCTGAAAGGAAAGCCTTATATATAAAATCGGGCCTCTTTCATATCTACCCAGCTACCCTCTGAAGTTTCACGCTCTTTATAAGATATCGAGAATGGTACTTTTTTCTTACACCATTTTTCTCTTCGGAAAACTGTGAGCATATTTCATATAAATTCACTTTCCAGCCATGTATTACACAGAAAAATGTTTTACTCTAATGAAGAAATGTATAGTATTTCAGACAAAAGATTTTATATTTTGGCTAGTTGTCTTATTTAAGGTCTTTTGTGGAGAAAGCATTTTTTAAACTACTCTATCCTTTTGGATAAAATTGTCAAAAAAGGCCCAAATTAGAAAAAAGATTTATTTTCCCTGCCCAGGGAGAAGGCGAGTTCGGACCTGGCCGCAGTGAGGAGTCCTAAGAACTCCCGCGGGTATCGACGACCCGCAAGCCGCAGTGAGGGCGACACTGATGGGTAAGATTTCGTGGTTTGTAGGGTGAAAGTGTCAGCGTGAATTCGACTAAGCAGCGAAAATCGGCTGGTTCTCGATTGCCAAAACAGCTAAGCTAAGCCAAGATGTGAACTACGGAGTCGAGGGCTGAATGTTACCAGGGTATGGTGACATTTACGGTGTCTCTGTGATACCAAGCGACCTCTCAGATTAAAATTACCTACAAGCGGGGTTTTGTAGAGATTAACCAAATATTTCCCTAACTTCTAATGGGAACAAAATGAGTTCTGTCAAAAATCGAAAACAAAACACCCAGGGGAAGTCGGCCACGTCTCCTCTGAAAGAAGCATCTTCTCTTGTGAAGATGGTAACCACCGAAGTAACCTCAGAGCATCCCTCGGAATCTCTAAGTGGGTAACCATCTTGGGAGTAACCCTGGCGTAGCAGGAGGTAGCGATTTAGGTGGACCTACGTGCGATGCTGAAGCCGGGAGGTCAAATCAAATGACAAAATGACGACGAGCTAAATTGTCTTGCTAGGACAATGGAAGAGTCAATAAATTGTCTTCCTAGGAAGAGGTTGAGACTCCCATTGTTAAATAAATCGGATGCAACAACTAGCCAAATGGGGAACCCAAGAGGCCTAATTCTGATAGCAGCACACCGAATGAAATCATAGAATAGAAGAAGATACGGCTGAGAGGTTCAACAGTCTCTTATAGCCAGGCCGTTCAAAGTCACCTGAAAGTGGCCATAGTCGCTGAGGAATTTCCAATGACCAAACTCGATGACGACCAGGTCCAGGAAATTGAAGCGGCATTAGAGAAGAAAATCGATTGGGTACAACCTGGAGAAGTCATCCGAAGATTTAAAGTTTGTTGCTTCAAGAATGATGCTTTTATCATCGTCTGTTTGCATGAAGTGTTTCGAACTTGGCTCATTAAAGCTGTTGGCGGATTACAACCTTGGGTGGGAGCTAAGATCAAAGTGATCGATAGCAAAGACCTTCCAAGGCCAGTAAAACTGCTAGCTTGGATTCCTGGTGTATCCGTGGAAACAAAAACAGTACTTAAGAGGATATCAATCAAAAATCCGAGCATGAAAACGGGATGTTGGAAGTTGGTATGTCAAGGCGGGTAGTCAAGCTACCCAACTTGTAATAACTGCAGAGTCAGGAGTTGTCGAGAGTCAATATGAAAAACCTCTCAAAAACCAATGTTATACCCGAAGACTAGATGCCCCCCTTCCAGTCTGGATTTTATCTAGATGAACCTTTACCACGCTAAAGGAGCGTCTGCTATCTTAAGCAGACGTTTAACAGCGAAACAGACGGCTTTTTCCCTAATACAAGAATCTTGGACTCACAAGGCGAAAGTTAGAGGCTTAGGTATCAAGAGCGGATCAGGCACTCATGATAGATCCGCAGAAGCACCTAGGGTAGCACTTTATGTCAAAGGCAATATTGAATTTATTGGATTACCAAGGCTCTTTTCTAGAGACTTGGGAAGGTAGGCGCCAACCTTAGGTGATTTGGTCAGCGTACCTGCCATTTGACTCTAATGACACACCACCATCTGAGGAATGGAAAAATCTGGTGCACTACTGCTGCGTTAAAAGATAGCCACTGCTCATCGGATGTGATGCTAACGCACATCATTCGACTTGGGTTGGTAAAGACACCAACCACAGGGGTGAGTCTTCATTAGATTACCTCTTAAGAACTGATTCAGTTTTATTGTATCATGGTAAAGCACCTACTTTCGTGACATCTAGGTATCGCGAGGTAATTGATTTGACCTTATGTTCGATAAGTATCAGCGAATTGTTCAAGGGATGGCATCTACCTTCCAATATGTTCCTATCGAATCGTAGGCGGATATCCTACTCCTTGACTGCCGATAGACCTGAGGTTCAAAGGTATAGAAACCCTGAAGCAACTGACTGGCATGCTTATAGGGAAGTCCTCAGCAAATTGCTGGGCGCTATACCGGACAGAATCAAGTCTATGGAACAAATAGAATTTTCTGTCAATATCCTACAAAAATGGTATGAGGACGATTGTCCTCTTCGTATTAATAAAACAGACAGAGATGCACTCTGGTGGAATCCTAGACTTGGAGACCTAAAAAGAATACCCGATGCCTTTTTAACAGGGCTAAAAAGAATAGGAATTGGGATATGTACAAAGCACTTCAGGTATTATTTTCTTGAACCAGAAGACTTTCATGACATGTTCTGCAAATCAGTGTATGCATCTGTGGTAACGACTGATCTTATGGAAGATAGTTAAATCTTAGGGCAGAGTACAATAGGTTTTACCGTAGTGCTATAAGCAGTTATTGCACTGCCTTACCGTATAATAATAATAGTAATAATAATAAGTAGGATAAAAAATATGCTTTTTAAACGCATAAGACATACAATTTTATGGCGGGGAAAACAGATTTTTCTCTTACTATAAAAACAACCCCACACCGGGGAGATTATTAGTGTCAATGAAAAAAATGTTTGTTCTTAAATTTATCTTGAGGCTCTCAGCGCCAACACACATAAAAATTGGAAGATCATACGTAAGAAAAATTTTTACTGAACAAAATAGTAAATCCACATATATTACAACTTAAAAGTATTGCATTTTCAACAAAATAGAAGAATTTTTAATGAACAGTTGATTTTTCAACCAAGAAGATGAATTTTCAACGAAGGAGATCAATTTTTTGCCAATAAAGACGAATTTTCAACAGAACATATAAAGTTTCAAGTAAAATAGATGAAATTTAAGTTAAAAAATTTATTTTGAACCTTCAAAGACGAGTTCCTAACAAAATACATGAATTTTCAAGTGAATAGCTAGATTTTCAACAAATTTTAAAATAAATAGTTACATTTTCAACCAAAGAGATGAATTTTCAACCGAAAATATACATTTTTAACAGCGAATATTAATTTTTTACCAAAAAAGATAAATATTTAACAAAATACATGAACTTTCAACCAAGAATTACAATCTTGAACGAAAAGAGATGGATTTTCTACAAAAAATAGAAGAGTTAAATTTTAAGTAACAAAAATTTTTTAAAAGAATTTTCATCAAAATAGTTTAATTTTCAACGAAAAAATGCATTTTCTCCAAAAAAGATAAATTTTAATCCAAAATGATGAACCTTCAACCAAAAAAGTATTTTCAACAAAAAAGATAATTTTTTAATAAAAAATTAAATAGTTATATTTTCAGTTTAAAAAATTAATTCTTAATAAAAAACGATTCAGAACAAAATTGTTAAGTTTTCAAACAAAAAATTAATTTTTCACCAAAAATATTAATATTCTACAAAAAAATAGGGAATTGTTAAATTTTCAGTTACAGAAATTAATTTTCAACCAAAGACATACATGTTTAGCTAAGAAGATTAATTTTCTACAAAAAAGATCAATATTTAACAAAATGCATGAATTTTCAACTAAACAGTTGAAACTTCAACAAAAAATATGTTTTTTCAACGAAGAATGGAATAGTTAAATTTTCAACCAAAGAAATGAATTTTCACCCGCGAAAAAGAAATTATAATCTAAAATTATGAATTCTTGATCAAAAAATGAATTTTTACCTAAAAAAGGTAAATTTTTAAACAAAAATGGAAAAGTTATATTTACAGTAAAAAAATTAACTCATAACGAAAGAGAAACGATTTAGAACAAAATAGTTAAGTTTTCAACAAAGAAAGTAATCTTCAACCAAAAAATGAATTTTGAAATAAAACAGATGAATTTTCAACCAAAAATGGAATAGCTACATTTTCAATTGAAAAAAAATTCTTTTATTAAAAAAAATATAACAACAAAATAGTTAAGTATTTAACCAAGGAAAACAGGTTTTTCAATTAAAATGATGAATCATCAACCAAAAACAAGAATTTTCAACAAAATAGTTCAATTTTAAACGAAAAACAAAAAGGTTTTTGAACTAAAATGATGAATCATCATCCAAAAACTTGATTTTTTAACAAAGTAGTTCCATTTTCCACTAGTTAGTTGAATTTGTAACCAAAAAAGAGAAAATTGATACGATAAGAGATGAATTTTTAAACTAAAAAGAAGAATTTGCAAAAAAGGGTAGAATTTTCACGTAAGAAAGATTTTTCAATCTATAAATAAAACGATTGTCATCCAAAATATGGAATTTTTAAGACAAAAAGAATAATTTTTTTACAAATCAGTAAAGTTTTTGAACAAAAGGACGAATTTTCAACAAAACATATGAATTTGCAACAAGAACAAAAAGACTTCCTATCGAAATTGTTGAACTTCTCATAAAATAATAACATTTCCAACCAAATATAAAATTTTGATCCGCAAGATGAATTCTCAACTAAAATAATTATAAAATGAGAAAATAAAAAAATTATACGTTTGAGACTTACTTGTTATAACACATGTTCATTTTCTAAATCTAATTTAATTAAGGTTCTACGCTTATTTAATTAACAGAATGCATAAGTACTTTCCTCAAGTTTCTAAAATATTAGTAAAAATTTGTGTGTGTGGGGGGGGGGGGCGGTCCGAAGCAAATATTACGGTATCTAACATGGGGAATGCAGGTTTGAAAATTAAAAAAAAAAATTCTTACGTAATTGTGGATTACCCCGAAATTTCAACTTCAATTTATTAAAAATTCCCTGACTCTTTCAGGTTTTCTCTGACATTCCCTGACTTTTTAGAATTACCTGACTTGTACAAACCCTAGAAAATGCATATAATCCGACGAGCTATTTAAAAAAGTTTAAACTGCCTAGTCCATGTGAAACCCATCCCATTGCAACTTTTTATATGTCACAAATTGAGCAAAAATACCCTAAATGTGAGGACAAAAATTTGTTGCCGAAAATAGTAACATTTTATGCAAAAGAAAAACAATTTTCATCCCCCTCAATATTGAGAATCGTTTGCAATTTCAACTATTTCTCAAAAATTTACTGTTTAACCCTTATATTAGGAGTTAAAATATAAGCCCCTAACTTTGGTACCTAAAACTTTATGGCTGATGTTTAGGGGGATAAATTTTTTTTTTGTATCTTTTGTTATCAGCAATCAAATTTTAAGTCCCGAACCTGGGATATTTTTGTCGAATTTTAGGTCCAAGGGGGATACAAATTTTGATGAGATCTTTCTTTGAAATATTACTATTATGAGCAATAAAATTCAAGGTTCTGACGTCAGGATATTTTGATGTTATTTTTTATATCTTAGGGGTTGGAATTGAGCATTGACGTGGGGTAAGTTGAACATATTCTATGGGGCTGAAACTATTTTACGTAGTTTGTTGGGATAAATACGACTATTTCTCACACCAAAAATTTCTTGGGCAAGCATTTTTGCCTAGGAATACACTTTTTTCAACATTTTTGTTAACTTTAATAAGACATTATTTTAAACGGTTAAAAACTTGTTATACTTCTTAGTACCGTAAAAGGGGGCTAATCGGGCATGTTGGGAAACCGGTCCACTCCTAATTTTATCATTTATAATTTGATTGATTTTTTCGGGATAAAAATCCAGAAAATTTTGATTTTTTCTACAAAATAAATATCAAACTATATTTTAGAGGCTGCATGCTTTAGTTTCGTCAATAAACTTGGACAAAACTAATATTCATATACGGTTGCATTTTTTGAACATTTTCGTTAAGTCGAGTAAAACACGCTTGCTAAACTTACTTGCGATTTTTTGGATATTTATATCACCAATCATATTGTACATCATCTTAATGAAAATATCTACAATTCTAAGTAAGCTTAGACACTTAGATTTGGCTGTAGAATTATATTTATAAAAAGTTTCAAATTTGTAGGGGAAAGTGGGACATTATGAGAAATGATATAATACCCAAATTAGATTATCCCGTTTCCTAATATCGCCAAGATTACTTTTTAATTTTGTGTCCATGTATTTATAAGCTTACATATATGCCAAGCAACACATATAAAGTTATGATTTTTCTCAAAATAAACACGTATTTTTCATGTTGTTAATCACCATATTGGTTTAATTAACTCTAAAATAACGAGAAAGGCTCTTAATTCATGATATTTTGTAACTTGGTAAACCTGAAAAGCTAGGTTTGCCTTTTTATGAGAAGTGGACGACTTTACCCCACACTGAGGGGTAAAGACGGACACACTTTCGACTGTGAAAAAAAAAGTTAGACATTATATATTTAAAGCATTGATATCTAATTTTAATTCCTGTTGGTAATACATTGAGAAAATCCTCAAAAAATGTCCCACATAGCCCCGTGTTACGTAAAATATTCTTTAGCGATTGCCATCGTCTGAAATCCTCTTATTGTTTAAAATGTAAAAATATTTTTTCAAGTATAGAAAAAGAAGTAAGAAAAGTAGCTTTCTCCCAAGGGAGCGTCCACATATTACGTGACACTCTAAAGGGCGGAGGGGTTGTCTGCCCTAACGTCACAAAGTGTCACTTAGGTGACGGGTCGCAAAAGGTTTTGTAAGACGTGAAACTTCTCTAATCAAAAACGAAATTTATATCCATGTCGATATACCAAAGTACTTTTGACAAAACTTGAACTTTTCACAAAATAGCTGAATTTTTAACTTACAAAAATCAGTTTTTAACCAAGAATAATTATTTTCTACCAAAAGACGAATTTTCAACAAAATACATGAATTTTTAACCAATTGTTTGAATTTTGAACTAAAAAAGATACGTTTAAAAAAATATGGATCAGTGAAGTTTGCAGTGGAAAAAACTAATTTTCAACAAAAAATGGAGTTATTGACCAGTTGAATTTAACTAAAAAATACGACTTTTCAATAAAATAGTTGAATCCTCTACCGAATAGATGAATTCAAGAAACAAGATTCATTTTCTGCGCCAATAGACGAAGTTTTAACAAAATAGTTAAGTTTTCAAACTGTAAAGTCTAATGTTTTAGAAAAGAGTTGAATTCTAACCCTCAAAAGAAGAATTTTCAAACAGAAAGTGAATTTTTGAATCAAGAAAGATGAATTTTCAACGAAATAGGCGAATTTTCAACTAAAAAAGATCAATGTTCAATCAAAAATGGAATCGTTAAATTTTCAATAAAATAGTTAAATCCTCAACCAAAATAGACGAATTTTCAACAAAATACATGAATTTTGTACCAAATAGTTAAATTTTCAACTTATTCCAATTATACCATTAAGCCATTTCCCTTTCGGGGTAGGCGTGACTTGCTCGGTTGGAAAATAGTAGTGTGTATATGGGTATACAGGTATAAAGTAGGTAGGTATATAGGTATGAGGTAGATAGGTATATAATTTTTAGGAATTCCGCAACACTGCTCCGACCCAGGTTGTTGATCAATCTCTCTAGCGATCACCCCAAGTGAAGAGCCTCACAAAATTGTTATGTATGGTTCCCCACTTGGGCCCATTAGTATCCAAGGTCTTTGTTTCAGGCGTCATTCATTCTATTGTCACTCTGTTTACAAACTATTTGTCGCCACACTTTTCTGTCCTGGCATACTACTCTAGCTTCCTTCACGTCCATGCATTTTTTCATGCAAGCTCTTGTGTTTCTATGGCTTCTTATGTCTCTTCGGATTAATGTCTCATTTACAGATGCTAACCATTCTTTCGGTGGTCTACCTCTGGGCATTCTGCCATTTACTTTACCTTTATAGACTTGTTTGGTCAGTCGTTCATCTTTCATTCTTTCAAGATGTCCGAACCATCTTAACTGATTTCTTTCCCATATGTCAACTAGTGTCTCTCCTGTACCACATTCTTTGAGGATTGTACGAATATAGAATTATGTATGGCCATTTTAGCTTTTTTTGATATGTTTTTATTTGTTAGGATAGACCCTGCTCTACCGATAACCTGCTTACCCTTATTTATGCGCCTATCTAACTCCCCATCTATTTTTCCGTCGCTAGTGCATAGACTACCTAGATATACGTACTTGTCAACTTGTTCTAATCTCTCATCATTTAGGACAATGTTGCATATTGTTTTCTCACTTTTTCCCCCAAACACCAGGATTTTTGTTTTATTTACGTTAATTTTGAGGTCCATGTTCTTCATGCTTGTATTAAGTTTATTCAAAATTCTTTGCAAGCCCTCGATTGATTCTGCCATAACAATATTGTCATCTGCGAAAGCTAACCCACGTACCTTGACTGTTTCGAGATCTACACCTTCTTCATCGAAGAGGGCAGTTCTTAGACACTTATCCATGAATATGATAAATAGCCACGAGGACATAACGCATCCTTGTTTCACGCCTTGCATAATATCGAACCAGTCACTCAGTTTCCCATTTACCCTGACACTCGCTTTACTACCTGTATATATTGTTTTTATTGCTTGTATGACCCCTCCATTTACTCCGTACTCTTTAAGGACTTCCCAAAGTTTATTTCTATTTACTTTGTCAAATGCTTTTTCTAGGTCAATAAATGCACAGAAAACTTTCTTTCCTACTCTCAAGCTTTTTTCTGTGATCTGTCTTAGGCTAAATATCTGATCTGTACATGATCTTCCTGGCATAAATCCACTTTGGACTTCCCATATATTTTCTTCTGTGATTTCCATTACCCTACGAATAAGTATTTTTGAGTATATTTTACTTACGGTACTTAGTAGGCTGATACCTCTGTAATTACTGCAGTTGCTTTTATCTCCCTTTCTTTTGTATATTGGTACGATAATCGCTTTTTTCCAATCGTCTGGGACTTTCCCCGTCTCGATACATAAATTTATCAATTCGCACAACCTGTGAGGTATGTACTCGCCACCGTATTTAAGTATTTCAGCGCTAATACTGTCTATACCAGCAGCCTTACCGTTTTTCAAGTTCTTAATTATGTCTCTGACCTCAGTGACACAGACTTTTTCAATTGGGTTTCCTAATGCATTATGTTCTATGTCGCAGTTTCGTTGTCCTATATCTTCATCTCCTAATAGTTCTTTAAAAGAGTCTTTTAAAGCGTCTACTATCTCGTCTATATCATATAGCATTTCACCTTTGCTGTTTCTCAAGCTGGCAGACTCTGTACTTTTATTTTCCTTCAACTGTTTATATAATAGTTTCATAATTCCTTCAAAGTAGTTTTGTATTTTCTTCTCTTCTTCTTTTCTGATTGTTTCTTTACTCTCCTTGACTAGTCGTTTAACTTTCCTCTTTTTGTCTTTGTAATCATTTTCGAGTCTATTTCTCTCCTCATCGCTAAGGCCTGTCATGTTTAATGTTCTATTGTGCGCTTTTTTCTTTTCTTGCTGGGCTGGTTGTATTTTATCATTCCACCACGCATCACCAGACTTTCTTCCTACCACTGCCGTACCACACACTTCAATTGCAGTTTTAACAATGATATCCCGTAACAAAGTTCACGCACCCTCTATATCTTTATTGCTTATAAGCGCTTCTCAATTTGCCCTATCTATGCGTTCGTTTAACTTATTTTGAAACTCTATTCGCACTTCCAGTTTCTGTAAATTTTCAATCTTTATTCGAGTTTGTTTCGTTTTTTTTTGTTCTCTTTCATCTCCATCCCCGCCCTAAGTTTATTTTAGAGACTAAAAGGTTTATTTGCAATAAATAGTTCAATTTTTAACTAAAAAGTTTCATTTTCGACATAAGTAGTTGTATATAATATAGTTGGATTTTCAGAGATGAAAATTAATTCTCAACAAACAAACAAATTTTAACAAAGTAGTTTAATTTTCGACCAAAGAGATGAATTTACAAATAATATAATGAAAAGAAAAAAAAAACAAATTGTTAAGAGAAGGGTTCAACATTCAACCAGAGTTGAATTTTCAACCAAAAAGTTTATTTTTCAACCACGAAGATTAATTTTTTACAAAAGAAGATAAATTATCAAAAAAATACATGAATTTTCAACGAAATACTTGAATTTCCAACTAAAAAGGTAAATCTTTAACAAAGTAGTTTAACTTTCAACCAAGTTGTTGACTTTTTGACCAAAAAGACTTTTTAACAAGATAGTTGAATTTTTAACAAAATAGTGGCATTTTCAACAACATAATTAAATTTTGAAGCAAATATTAGAATTCTTAAGCAAAGGATATAAATTCCGAACAAAAAATAAAATTGTAAACTTTTCAACCAAATGAATTAGTATTCTTTAAAAAGGAGAAAAGAGTTCATGGACTCAAAAGTTAATCTGCTGTGTAAATTATTCTTTAAATCGTATCAATGTTCTCAAATAAAAAAAAATGTCTGAAGAATTTAATTATAAGTATTTTCATACTATTATCAAATAGTTTTAACTCATTATTCATTATTCACCACGCTGAAAAAACCAGTTCTCGTCAGATCACTGAACTTAAGCAGCGTTGGGCGCGGTTAGCACTTGGATGGGTGACCATTCGAGAAAACTGAGTGCTGTTGGCACATCGTGGGTGTGGTGAGCCCACACTTGTAGTTATTTACTACAAGTTATCAACCTAGAAACACTACCCGAATCGGGTAGTGTCACGCCTACCCCGAAAGGGAAATGGCTTAATGGTATACATTCATTGTTCGATTGACGGTTACATAAATATACATTTATATTTCTTATTTAAAAATAGGAGGAGGTTCACCCTATTCAGACGTTAATTAAGTCATTGTAACCTCCCCTTCCATACTTTCCTAACACTCCCTCTCCTCTAATTATCTTCCCCAGCCCTCACTTCCCCTCCCACACTCATCCTTATTTCTTATCATTTCCCTTGCTTCCCCTACCTCCCTCATCCCCCCCACTTGCTTTAATTCTCGTCGTATAATTTCCCCTCACTTCTCCTACTGCCCCACCCATAATTTCCCTGCACTTCCCCTCCTACCTAATATTCTCAAAGGGATCCTCTTGATAAAGCTTTCATATATTTAAACTGAAAGCTTCTAAATTTTTGAAACGTGTAAAAAAAAGGGAGCAACTAGGTTAGATTATAAATTACCCTATATGCGCTGATCCGCTAAGCGAGTGAATAGAGCCATTCTAATCACGTCGTTGCCACTAGTTTCCAGATGTACAATTGTACACTGAACGGTGAACAGCCACCGTCAATGGCGGTTGATAAGCGACTTAAACTCTCGCAATTTTCCCAACTGAATTGCGTCACCCACTGAATTAACTGACGTTTCATGAACCCTGCTTTCAAATTAAATTCTGCAAAAAAATATGAAAAAATTTGCTAAAATCCGAAGGTCTTAATTCACACAAAACTTGCTGATTAAACCATACCCAATATCATCTAATAATGATCAAATTGAAGAAAAAGGGACTAAAAGGTGCGGCGATGAAATTTTTAAAAATTTCAATACAAGTTCTCTTTCTGAAAAATATTTGGAACGTATTGTACCATAACTACCTAAAAATTTTGATCAAAATCAAAGGTGTATGGATGTTCAGTCGTCAGACTCATCTGCACTCAGAAAATTCTTTGTTTGAATCAAAGAAATGCTTTCTGTGATATAGGGTTAAAAAAAATGTAATTGATTGAAACAAATATTTATTTGATTGAAACAAAACTTATTTGATTCAATCACACTTTTCAATCACACTTTTCAATCAATTTTCAATTCAAACCAATTTTATTTGAACGAAACACATTCTAGCTTTGATACAGTGCCCAAGAAACATTTTTCTGAGTGTGAGAGTAGGAAAATAGTGTCATGCAATTTGTTAAATATTACATCGAGGGATTAGCTATTTTTATAATTTGGGATACAATTTATATCTCCCATAAAATCGCGGGCAATCCTTTCAAATTTTATAAAATACTTCCAAAGCATTGAAATCCTTTAAGAAACCTTGAACTATACGTTGAAGTTCTCTGAGATTCCTGGAAGACTCTTCAATCTTTTTAAATCCATTCAAATCTTTGAAATTCCTTAAAATCCGTATCAATCCTTTGAAATCTTATAATTTCTTTTAAAATCTTATGAAACCCTGAAATCTAGTGAAATCCCTTGAAACCTCTTGAAATCTATTACATCTGTATAAGTCCCTTCAAATTTTATTTCATTTCATTAATTCCTAAAACTTCTCTAGTCATTCGTTGGAATCCCTTGAAATTTTTGGATGAAAATTAAATTCCTTGGGACTTTCCGAAATACAACAAAATCAGATCAAGCCTTTTAAAATCCCTAGAAAGCTTGGCATTTCTTGAAATCTTTGAATTCTATTGGAATCCTCTTAATTCCCTGGAAACTCCCCGATTTTTTCCAAATCCTTGAAATCTATATAAATTCCTTATAATCTTATGGAATCTTTCAATTTGTTTTGAAACTCAAGTACTGTAAAATTCCCTGAAATGTTCTGAAATGTTACGAAATCATTGGAAATTCCTTAGCAATTTTTTAATCCTTGGAAATTTTCTATAATCCCAAGATATTCTTTGAAATCTCATTAAATTCTTTCGAATCTTTTAAAATACACTATGTTTTTTGAAATACTTTGAAATCTTTTAATATCGATTAAATCTTTTGAAATTCCTAGAAATCTTTTGAAATCCTGTACAAGATCTCAAAATCTTGAATATCTTTTAAAACTCCTTCGAAAATGTTTAAATCTTTAAAGTCCTCTGAGACATTTTAAAATACCTTGAAATTTTTTAGAATCTTGTAAAATATCCTGAAATCTTTCAAATCCTTTGAAATTCATTGAAATATTTTTGATATTTCAAAGTCCACGAAGATCCTATAAAATCCGTAAATCTGGTAAACTCCCTAAAAATCCCTTGAAATACTTTCGAATCACGTAAATTATTTTGAAAGTTGTAACATCTCTTAAACTTTCTTCAAAGATTTTCAAAAGATTAAAATCCTCTGCAATCAGATGAACCCTCTTAAAATCTCCTAAAATCCATTAAAATTTGTTGAATTCTCTTGAAATATTTAGAAACCCCTTGAAATGTTTTGAAATTTTAAAAATCTTGAAATATTTCAAGATGGCGGATTTTATTCTAATCAATCAGCGAAGAAGTTTGTAAATATGTTTGAAGGCAAAGTAAAAGTAAATTTGTATTAGCGAGAAATTTAAGAAAATAGTAGCATTATTGTAATTTTTTTAAAAATAGTAGTAAAATAGTAGCATCGTTAAAAAAAGTGTCAATAGTGGCGGTGAATCCGGGGCCTAAATGTTAGGGTCATGCTATTTCAAAAATAATTATCCTTTACATTATAAATTAGTCAATGATTCTCAGAATTTTATTTAGAGCATGTTGATGTTTAGTTAAACGTAAGAAGCGAATAATTTCCGGGTCATGTTGCCAGCCACTTTGAACCCAATTGTTTGCGAGTTCCTCGGCCGATCCAGTTGCTTAGACCCCTTCCGGGTACTGATGTGTGTCAAAACTGATCTGGCGTGAAACTATCAAAGGCCTGTTACACGCGAGCCTGAAGATGATCTATTTCTATTTGCCAACAACATACTGCTCCCCACTGCCTTTTCCAAGTTCAATTTTTCTCATCAGGTCTTTTTCCTTCTTTCATTTTCCTCATTCTAAACAAAAAATGTTGATTCTCAAACAAAGGCCTACAGAAGCACTGAGAATAGAAAAGAAAATTACCAGGGTGTCCACTATTTTTATCATTTTCGTATCCATTAAAAAATATACTCTCTTTGCGAAACCAAGTTTTTTCAAATATATGATCAATTTCGGAAGTCGATGAGCATCAGTAAACGTTTTTGTAAGAAATCTGTTGACTTCGAATCATATAATATGCAGGATAAGGAAATTTGTGTGTCTAATAAAGGAAAATACAGAGATTTCATTTATTACGAAGTCTGTCCGGAAAGTATCCAACCTTGTGGGGTACCAGAAGTAAGAGTTAATTTTGCTACAAACTACTTTCAGCGATCCTCCTACTTTCAAAAGCACTCCTTAAAATCACCGATTCGGAACAGCTAATATCTGCTCCGTGGCATTCTGTTTTATTTCCTCTACGTCTTGAAATCGTTTGCCTTTTAGAGGATACTTTAATTTGGGAAGTAGCCAGAAATCACAGGGAGCCAGATAAGGACTATATGGGGGTTGCCGCAGTCGTGTAAGGCCGTATTTCACCAGACATTTCTGAATAAGCTACGACGAATGGCTGGTGCGTTGCCGTGATGGAGGACCGAGTCGCCACTTTTCAACAAATGAGGCCAAATCTTAGCTAAAAATGTATGAAACAATAGTTTTTCGAATTCCGAGGTCTCTCTCTCTCTCTCTCTCACTATTAAAGGACGATTTTCATTCATTAAAACTCGCACTCGTTCCATATTTTGAGGTGGTTTGGACGTTCCGCGCCTGCCAGAGTGAGGGTCACTTTCCACTTAAGTACGACCACTTTTAAACTGCATAAACCTCTATTTAATTTGGGTATCGCTAATAGACTCATCATCATACACTTTCCGAATCATAACGATGGTTGACGAACAGGAATGGCCAAGTTTTTGGCAAAATTGAATCCACAATCTTTGTTCGATGCGTACCGTCATCCTGAAAGGAGAGGCGTACGTGGTTAGATGTTTACGCATCTACGTATACTAGTCGAAAGAAGATTTGCAGGTGCATATCATTTAGTAGGAGGCCTAACAGAGGTCCCCCCTAAATGGTAAATACAGAGAGAATATATGTTTTTGACAATAGCAAAACTAGGTACAAAGTTAGACCACCAGGTCGGATACTTTCCGGACAGACCTCGTATATACCAGTATAGTAAATGCACGCGCGCTAAGCGTGCGTTCACGTCCCTGGCTTTTTATTTACAAACATTAAAAGTATAAACAATTTAAAAATCCATGATTAAAACAATTTTTAAATAATATGTTTTTAACATTTCTGAAACAATAATGAATGATTAAAAATTTCAAATTGAAAGCGCTTGAAATGGAAAAAAAATATATATTGAACAATCTTGAATTGAAAACTTTCCAGTTCAAACTATTTCAGATTAAGCAAAATTTTGAAAAAAAGGATAATATTTCGAATGAATTGAAAAGAGATTGATCTTTTATCATTTCTTAATAAAAGAGTTTTGAATTAGCTAATTCGAATTTAAAAGTGTTTGAAATTAAAGAATTTTAAAACAGAAGCTTTCCAAATTGAAAAACTTCAAAATTTTTTTTCGAAAATTGGTCAATTTCAGTAGAAAGGAGTTGAATTGTATATTTTCTAATTTAAAGTGTTCAAATTGAACAATTTTATTTTGAATCTCAGCACTGAATGATTTCAGTTTAAAATTTCGAAAATAGGACAATTTCAAAATGTTAAAAATTGAATATTTTCAGATTAGAAGTTTGGAAATTGGATCATTTGAAATTCGAACGAATTTAACTTGTATTATTTTTCACTAAGAGCGTTCGAAATTCATTAATTAAAAATTGAAAATTTTTGAATTTGAATAATTTTAAATTCAAAGCGAGTGGATAGACTTTTTTACTAAAAAATGTGATTTCTGTCAAAAAAAATCACTGTCATTTTTACCGTTAAAAATTACAGAATTTTAAATCTTGCGAGAAATATTGTGAATCTTTAAAGTTAAATTATGCTAAACACTTTGGAAAATGATAAGCCTTCTAAATAGAAACCTTCAAAATTAATAAATTCAAACTTGGAGGGTCAAAAATTAAACAATTCCAAACTTCGTTCAAAAATTAAAGAAGAAAATTTTGCTGAGCATACCAAACTTTTCTGTTGGGTCAAACAAAAGGTGAAAAATAATAAGGATGGCTCAATCAAACGGTTTTGTTGCTTCAATAGCAACCAAGAAATTTGGCTGAGATAATCAAACTTTGGTACGGTCAACCAAACATTTTTCTCAGTGCATCGAATTATTGTGCTTCAGTTGTAAATGTGTAAGATTTCCTAAAAATCAATCTTAAAAAAAAAACAATTTGACCTAATTAACTTTCTCCCAGTCGATTTAAAAGTGTGCTTACTGAAAAAGAGATTTAAAAGGACCAATCGTTTTCACTTAGCTTCCCCTGCTTTCAGTATCATTCTAATCTGAATCCTATTATTTGTCTTGCTTTATATCTTTTGTATTCAAAATAAAACTAATTGGAACTTTTGTGAAGTTACCTTCAGAATTCAAATAAATTGAAACAAAGATTCACCAGAGACGAAAATTACTTATAAAGATAAAATCTAATAGAATATTGTGAATGAATTCTGAAATAAATTAGTAATTTTATTTAAACTTTTTTGCCTTTATAGTTAAAAGTAACTAAAATGCAATCGAAAGTTTCGAGTTTTTATAAGCCCCTGAGAACAAATATATGTCTTAGGCATTTAGAGGATTCAGGCATTCACACATTGAATGGCTATTTAACATTTTATTTTTATTTTCATGTCTATCTAATTAATGAAATACACTTTTACAGAATAATAAGAATAATGATTTTATGTCATATAGTTAAAAAGTCTTTTAATTCAAATTCATGTTTTCGCAGGTTTCGGATGTGAACATTTATTTATCAATTTGCATCATTATAATTATATTAATTATATTATTAATGAACAATAATAATAATAAAGGTAATTAATTAAATAATCATTCAATTAATTTTTTTTGTTAATTCAATAATTAAATGTTGAATTTATACTCAATGTTAGTAATAATTATGAGCATAATAATTATTGTTGCATGATTACCATATATAAACTCATATTTGTTTTAATTAGCATTATTTACTACATCTTCCATACTTCATGTATTATTATTGTTTACTATTACGTATTTTGATTTAGCAGTGAAATTTCTCGTCATTCAATATAATATAGATGTTATCGACATCAATCAAACTCTAAACTTATTAACGATTTATAAGTAACATCAGTCTGCCATCAGTCTTGAAACGAGCAGTACGAGCGAGCGAAAACGCAAAAATTATTATGGGTGAGTACATTGTGAAAATGATTGGGTTTGATGGAAAATTAAAAAAATACTATAATGAACGAAAAACAACAAACTGGAATATGTGGAGTAAAGATCAATTAAATAAAGCCAAAAGTTTGCCATTTTACATTGTAATGTCCACTAAATTCTACAAAAAATGCGTGCACAGTTTGAATGATACATGTTTAATGATACATGTTTAATGTTTCTTCTTGATTTTTTTTGTATAAGAATAACAAGAGATTATCTGAAAAAATGAAAGGAAACTTGTTCATTTCTCAATGACGTGTAAGTTTAATTTTTTATAAAATGTCTTTGATGAGTGTGCTATTGTATGGAGTAGAGGTGTGGGGTGGAAGGAAAGCGAAGAGGTAAATAGGACACAGGAGAGGTATGTAAAGTGGACACTGGTGCTGGCAAGGAACACGCCTAATTATATTATCAGGAGGGAGACGGGGAGAACGAGTGTAGGGATTCTAGCGGGGAGTCGGGCGTGTAAATACGAGGAGAAATTTTTGGAAGAGGGGGGAAGTAAGCTGTTTAGGGAGTGTTGGTGGGAGAAGGAGAACAGGCGAGGGGGTGGGAAGATGGAGGTTGAAAGAGAAAGGTATTTTAGAACGAATGCACTGGAGATGGATGAAGTGAGAAGGATGCATGAGGAAGGAAGGAAGGTATATGAGTTGGTTAAGAAAAACGGCATGGAGAGAGAGAAGACAGCAAGGAAAGAGAGAATAAGAGAGACAAGGTTTAATGGGAACTATGTGTGGATTATGCCAAGGGCGAGAGCGCAATATTTGTGTGAGAAAGGAGAGAAAGGAAGTCAGGAGCTTATAGCGAGGATGAGACGTGGGTGCATGGAGGGTTTTAATAGGTTTTGGCTCGCTTGTGAAAAGTGGATGTGTGAACTATGTGGGAAGGGGGAGGCAAGAGTGGAGCACTGGCTGGAGGAGTGCGTAGAGGTGGAAAGGAGTGGGATAAGCATGGGCATGGAGTTATTGATGCATGAAAGGGGGGACAAAAGGGCAGTAGGATGGGTGAAGGGAGTCTTGGGTAAGATGGTGAAGAAGAGAAGGAAGGAGGAAGAGGAATGGAGAAGGAAAGATTGTAAATAGAGGAGGAAGTAAATATAAGTAAATATTAAATATTATATATTATATATATATATTATATAAATATTATTATATTATATATTAAATATTGTAAATAGTAGATAAGTATTAGGTATAAGCCGCGGAGGCAGAGTGTGGTAATGCGAGGCAAAGCGAGAAAGTAGGGTCATGCTTGCGAGGCGAGGCGAAGAAGGCAAGACGAGAAGAGCGAGCGGCGTTAGAGATAAAGCGTGGAAGGATGTTAGTTTTAAGGGTTAGTTTTAAGAAAATTCTGTAAAAAAAATGGAATTGTAAGCAAGTCAATTTTTTAAGGCCAGCAGGCTGAAAAATAACCGTTTATCTAGCTAGTAAATGTCTTAATTTACCATTTAACTTGCATCATTTGAACTCTGAACACACTTTTCTCGTGAAATTCAATCAATAATTGATTATAGGATAATTATTATCCTATTTCAAATGGTAACTTGTGCAAGGAAAATCGTAAATACGGTTATTTAACGTTGTAATATTCACCACATTCTACAAAAAATGCAATCAGAGTTCAAATGATGCCATTTACTTCTTTTCGTGACCGAATTGCAACATAAAAATGAAATGTTTATCTTCGAAAGCTGTGAAAACATGAACTTAAATTTAAAAACTTTTTAAATATATGATATTAAATCATTATTCTTATTATTTTGTAAAAATATATTTCATTAATTAGATGACATGGAAATAAAAATAAAAGGTTTAATAGCCATTTAATGTGTTTTTTATGACACATGCATGATTTCAGCTCTTTTCGACGCCTATGAAGCGGGGCTAAAGCTCCACATTTTACTCCCTAGGAAGTAAAAAGTACTTTTTACTCCCTAGGGACTGAAAAGTGACGTCAGAGGTGAATAATGAAAATTATGCATCTATGAGCTCGCATTTTATGATTATTATCCCACTCATCATAAAAACTGTGAGGAAATTTTGGTTGCAGATAATAGAATTTTGCGGTTATTCATGGAAAGTTACAATATATGCCTGTAAAATTACCATAAATGACCGAAAATTTTCATAAATTTCCGGAAATTTATGGAAATTTTTAAAAATGAATTTTGGGTAATTCATGGTAAGTTACAATATTTACCTGTGAAATTACCATAAATGACCGAAATTTTTCATGAACTTCCGGAAATTTATGGAAATTTTTAAAAATGAATTTTGGGTAAGTTACCATATTTACCTGTAAAATTACCATAAATGACCGAAATTTTTCATAAATTTCCGGAAATTTGTGGACTTTTTTAGAAGTGAATTTTGGGTAAGTTACCATATTTACCTGTAAAATTACCATATATGACCGAAATTTTTCATAAATGTCCGGAAATTTATGAAAATTTTTGGGTAATCTATGGTAAGTTACCATATTTACCTGTAAAATTACCATAAATGACCGAAATTTTTCATAAATTCCCGGAAATTTATGGAAATTTGTAAAAATGAATTTTGGGTAATTTATGGTAAGTTACAAATCACCTATAAAATTACCATAAATTAGGTTAACATTAATTTCATGCTTCATTATACAAAATCTAATATGGACTGAAATCATGACTGTATTTCGAGAAATGTCTGAAATCATCCATTTTTTATAAAAAATATCGTATGCGCCAAGGGGGAGAGACACTTTTTCTCCCCCTGGGTGCATAATATACTGTTAATACTCTATGGTTGCTTTCCTGTAATTGCCTAAAACATGTCAGGCTTTCAGAAGAGTAGCTTAGTATTCTTCTGAATGCCTGAATAAACCAGGGACTTGGACGTCAGGTATAGATTTCATCCCAAATTCTTCTGAACGCCGGCAGTCGGCTGAACGCCTAGGCAGTCGGCTGAATGTCTGAATCCCCTAAATGCCTACCACATATACATTTTTTAGGTTTTCGTAGCCCTGAGCAGAAACCCTTGTCCGTCGTACTTTTTTTAAGGTGGGGAAGTTAGAGGAAATTATGTGAGGAGAAGTAGGGGAAGTGAGGGGAAATGAGAGGAGAGGAAGTAATTGGAATCAGGGGATGGGAAGTAGCGGAAATTATGGGGAAAAGTAGGAGAAGTAAGGGAAAATGAGGGCAGAGGAAGTAAGGCAAATTAGGAGGGGGGGAATTAGGGGAGGTGAAGTAGGAGAAGTGAGAAAAAATGAGGGGAGGTGGAGTAGTGAAAGTGAGGGTTAATGATGGAAGGAAAAGCAGGGGAAGTGAGAGGCGGGGAAGTAGGAGAAATAAGGGGAGGGCTAGTAGTAGGGTAGTTTGGGTCAGTAGGGAAGGCGAAGGGAAAGGTATGTATAAGTTGGGGAAGTGTGTAGAGGAGAAAGTGGAGGAGAAAGATGTTGGAGAAGGGAGGGAAAGCAAGGGTTGAAGTGTGGGAAGGGGAAGTCCTAATAGGCTACGAAACCGGTTTTTGTAGGCGCACGGTACCTACTTTGACTATGTACACTGTGACAGATTATGTGCAGCACTTTCTGTTCAAAATAGATGCTTCTGGAGGCAAGTACACTGGGACTTAATGTCCTTCACGGTAAATCGGGGTCCTGCAAACCTTTCTTCTTCTCCTTCTTGCTTGTGACTTCTTATAGTGCAAAACTCCGCTAACCTTGAAAGCGCCTCTCTCTCGCCCTCTTGAACCACCTTATCCGGTATATCAGGTTTCGGTAAAGCGGGGTCCCAGTGTAAAATTTAGTCTGACTTATAATGAGGAAAAAATAATGCAATAAATAAAGCAAAAACAACTAATCTATGTCAAACCACTTCGTGGTTCAAGATTTAAGACTCTTGAAGTGACGCTATCTATCTTAAATAAATGACAGAAAGAGGTCATAAGGAAGTCCAATAAAACTCGTAGGAAATTTGAGAATTTTATAGAATTGCGTGAACGTACGCAAGAGGATCTCGAGGCATCTCAACGATTCGTTCTTCAGTCTTAAGAGCGACTCACTCATCCTTTTTATTTCTTCCTTATTTCTCTTATCTCCTCCCAAGCTAGCTGAACGAGACTTCTGACTGACAAGGAGTGGAAAATACGAGTTCCATATCCTCTACGAGTCTATCTCTACTCTAGAGTCTACCCAGATTCGAAGTTGACTGACCTTCTAAAGTTTCACAATTAGCAAAACTCATTATGAAAAAATTTGGATGAGAATCTCAGCTATACAAAAAGAGGTTTTAGAGTACCTAATTTCCTTAAATGTATATTGGAAATATAATTTATCGTTCATATACGCAAGTTCCTGTAATCCAATAAGGAATAATATCGCTGTTTTTTATTTGCAGGTATTATGTGAATTTTAACTAGCATAAGATTTTATTAATCAAACATTTTAGTTTTCCTATAAATAATTCCTGATGAGGAGATCTAAACTAATCTCAAAACATGTTGGTTCCCCAGTGATACAAAAAAGACGGACCTTTTTTGATTTACTTGTCTCTAATGAGCCGGAAAGGAGGTATTTTGGAAATCTAATTTTTAATTGTGAATCTTTTTCATGCTTTGTTTCTATAAAATTATTCATAAGAAAATAGATTTCATTTCGATCTCAGATAAAGTTTTTGAAATAGAGACACTGAACTCATGATTCTTTCCAATCTGCAGCGTTTGCTTATGAATATTTTAAGAGTTCTTTCAATTGAGGTTGAATAATTTTTACCCCAATTTCTTGAAAGAAATCTTTTTATTTAAAATTTGTTGTATGAAGAATGTTTTAAATATTAGCAATTTTATAAATGCATACATTTTTTCGATTGCTTCTTTTCCTATTTGGAAAATGTAATGATACCATGAAGCCATTTCCCTTTCAGGGTAGGCGTGACACTACCCGATTCGGGTAGTGTTTCTAGGTGGATAGTTTCTTGTAGTAAATAACTACAAGTGTGGGCTCACCACACTCACGATGTGCCAACAGCACTCAGTTTTCTCGAATGGTCACCCATCCAAGTACTAACCTCGCCCAACGCTGCTTAACTTCAGTGATCTGACGAGAACTGGTATATGAATAGAATAGAATAGAATAGAATAGAATAATAGAATAGAATAATAATAGAATAATAATAATAAATAATAGAATAATAAATAGAATAGAATCAACCACAAAAAAAGTACGATAATTAATGTAATTTTATCGTTGAACGTACAAATTTTCTCGTCAAATGAATATTCATTATGAAAAAAAGAAAAATGTAGCACAAGGAAGATTGCATAATTTTAAATTGACCAATTTTTAATTAGAAATACTTTTCAAATCGAGCAATTTTAATTATAAGGGTTTAAGGAGGGTGGCCGCAAAACTTTATTTAAAAAATTCCCTGGCTTTTCCCTGACTAATTTTTCATTTTCCCTTACCATTAATATGTAAAGAACAATATTATGATTCTGTAACATTTTCAATATAGAATTTTTTTCTAAATGGAATAAAACAATGTATAAATTTTAAAACTATTATTCTCAGTGCTACTACAGCCTAATTTACCTGAAAAAAGTGAAAAACTGACCTATTTAAATAGAAAACGTGGCGATAAGTGTTTTATTTCTAACTTCAAATGAATTCGATGAAATTTATGAGAATGCCAAGTGAATTTTAACAAATTCAGGATAAATTTATAAAACTTTAACACAGTTCAAATTGAATTCGATAAAATTCAAATGAAATGGATACAAATTTTAGATCCAGAAAATTCCATAGATTTCCGTAAAATTGGAGTAAATTTAGAGGAGTTTAAGGGAAATGAGAAGAATTCGATAATACTCATAACAATTCAAGGTGAATTTGAAACAAATTTGAGCGAATTTGAAACAATTCGAAAATATGAAAAAAAATCATCAAATTCAGTAAGTTTAAAATAAATTGAGAAAAATTCAAGGAAATTCCAAAGAATTTGATGAAATTCCTAGACCGAATGCATTTCAAATCAGGCAGGTTCTACATTTGAAGTCGCGGAATCTCTCGTGAATCGTATGCGGGCTCAATATTTTTTGTGGCCGGGAGAATTTTTTTCATAAAATTGAATTTTCGCATTTTTCTCGCAAAAAACAGATACGAATAAATGTTAAGAAAATAGTTTGCACAGTTAAAAAAATTCTACACGAAATTTCTTTACTCATTTATGATATATTCTACCACTTCGTAAAAAAATTTTTTGTTCACAAATCGCAAAAATACGTATTGCCTAATTTCCTAGAGAAAACAACCTATTTTGTCCCCGAGAGATTCTGCGACTTCAAGTGTAGAACCTGCTTGATTTGAAATGGATTCGGTCCATAAAAATTTAACGTTAGCTTAAGAAGCTTCAGAATTAATTAAACAAAAATTGAATGAATTGCAAAAAATTTTCAAAAATCTTTGAAGCGCTTCGAAATCCCTCACTTCTCGTGAATACATTTTTTGAAATCCATTAAAATAGTATAAAATCCCATTAAATTATATCAAATCCCTAAATTAGTTTAAATTAAATTCCCTAAAATATTTCAAATCTTTTCAAATCAATTCAAAATTCCTGGTATCTTTTAAAATTCCATAAAATATTTCAAAATTTTCTAAATCTTTTGAAATTCTTTAAAACTTTTTAAAGTTCTTGAAAATTCTCTGGAATTTGAAGAAAAAAAACCTGTGAAATCCCTTGAAACTTTTGAAAGCTCTTGAAAATTCTTTGAAATTTTTTAAAACCCTTGAAAATTCCTTGGAATTTTTTTAAATACCCTAAAATCCGTAAAATTCTACGAAATCCCTTCAAATTATTGATATTAATTTAAAATTCTTTCGAATCTTTTGAAATGTCCTCAAATATTTCAAATCATTCAAAATCGTTTGAAATCCCTTAAGACTTTTAGGAGCTCTTGAAAATCCCTTGAAAGTAAAAAAGAACCTACAATATTTGAAATCATGTGAAATCCTTTGAAACTTTTGGAATCTTTTGAAAATTAAATCTATTCAGAAAAAAAGATCTTCTCCTTTCGCTCCGCTGGGATCCTAGTGGCTTTTGAAAATTCCTTGCAATTTTTAAAAATACCCTTAGACGTTTAAAAATTCTATGCAATCCCTTCAAATTAATCGAAAATTCCTTGGAATATTTTTGAAAAATATCTTAAAATATTTACAATCCTTCGAAATCTTTTGAAAGCACTTGATATTTTTAAAAACAGCCTAAAATCTGTGAAATTTTATGAAATCCCTTCAAATTATTTATATAAATTGAAAATTCCTTGGAACCTTTTAAAATATCCTAAAATCTTTTAAAATCTTCAAAATGTTTTGAAATTTCTTGAAAGCTTTTAAAGCTCTTAGAAGTTCCTTGAAATTAGAAAAAAAAACTAAAATATTGCAAATTCTGTGAAATCCCTTGTAACTTTTGAAAGCTCTTGTAAATTCCTTCGAATTTTTAAAAGTACCCTTAAATCTTGAAAACCTTTTGTAATCACTTTAAATCATTGAAATCTATTTACAAGACTATAAAATATTCCAAATCTAATAAAATCTTTTGAAATCCCTTGAAATTTTTCAAAACTCTTTAAAATTCCTTGGCATTTTTAAATCGAAGTGTCTCGTTGTCCCGAAATTCGGAATGAGTAGTCAAATATTTTTCATAAGCTTTGCTAGTCGTCCCAAATTTTCGGGACCACTAGTCCATCCCCTTTTCCAACTCTCCCAATTTTTGGGGACGACTAGACGCAGCCATTTAGAAATATCCTATAATCTTTAAAATTATTTGAAATCCCTACAAATTATTGATATCAATTAAAAATTCCTTGGAATATTTTAAAATTCCCTAAAATATCTCAAATTCTGTGAAATCTCTTGAAGCTTTTGAAAGATGTTGAAAATTCTCCGGAATTTTCAAAAATACCCTTAAATCTTTGAGACCTTTTATAATCTGTTTAAAACTTCTTGGAATCTTTCAAAATACCCTATACTCAAACAGAATTTAAGAAAATTCAGAAATAGGTATAGAGCGGTAATGTATCCCTGATTTCCAAGTTTTCCCTGACCTGTGACCACTCTACTTAAGGAAAATAATTCAACATTTATATCTACATACAGAATAGTATATAGAGTAAAGTGAGTTCCGAGTTCCGACGGACCGGAAAATTCAATTTTTACGTATTTCGGGTCGCTGAATCCGAATCCGAAGTCGGAATTCCTAATTCCGAAGTTAGCTCTTGTTTCCTTTCCTACCGCAAAAAATGTAGGAAAAATGGTTTCTTCCTATTAGGAAATTTTGAGGTTAGGAAGAAAACAAGAGCTAACTTCGGCATTTCCACTTCGAATTCGGATTCAACGACTCAAAATACGTAAGAATTGACTAAACAGGTCCATCAGAACACTTCTTTTTTTTCGTGGGGCTGTGAAATCTACGAAAAAAGTCTTTTTTGAGCATAGACAATTTTAAGGTTAGGAACAAAACAATAGCTAACTTGGAACTCCTACTTCGGATTCGGATTCAGCGACCCAAAATACGTCAGAATTGACTAGTCTGGTCCGTAGGAACTCCTACTTATTTCTTTTGTGGGGCTATGAAATGTACCAAAAAATAGTTTTTTGATGTTAGGAAGAGAAAAAGAGGTGACTTCGGCATTCTGACTTTGGATTCGGAGTCAGTGGGTCAAAATACGTAAGAATACACTGCTCTGGTCAGCCGGTCAACCACTTTTTTGTGAGGCTGTGAAATTTATACAGTAGGGTAGTTCTCATTTCATCAGCAAATTCTAGTTCCATATATTATGTGATTATTATTTTTCACTTTTATAATAAAGAATGACATATTTCCGAAGACCTACTTTTTATGATCAAAGTGTCGATATTATTGAGCATATTTAAGAACCGCTTTCGGTTTTTATCGACCGAATTACACTCCAACAAACGACCTTTTCAGTACTCAATAGGAAGCTGAAGATGCTTGTGTTACGAGTGCTATATTGAATGCCAATGTCATCATCCATTTCGAATTTATTGCGATATTCAAATACTTTTCTCACCCATAACAGACAAATACCTATTTCCTCCATTTCCTTTCACTATTTTCGGATATTAGGATTCAGGATATGAAATTTTATGAATCGATTTGAACGAAATATGAGTAATTTGTTTCACTAGAAGAATCGTATAAATCACTTTTGATATTTTATATTATATTTCAATTCTGATTTCCTAATTCATTATTTACCATCTGGTAGGGGAGAGTGGGGCTAAGCCGACACTTTTTATTTATAGTCGTTTTTTGATTTAAAAAAAATTTTGTTTGATAACGTATTAGGTATGGTTAGATCGAGAATTCAGTTGGCTACAAAATGTTACTGATGGTTTTGAACTACGATGCTTTGTTCATCCATTATTAGAAAAAAATGAAGTGATGGAAAATCTGTTGAGCGAAAAATCGTGGGGCCTACTTTTTAAAAATACTATAACATTGTGCGTGCTATGCGCGCACTAATTACCTTTTCTTTAGAAAAAGAACTCTCTTCATTTTCTAACATTTTGTTATAGATTTTACAGAAAATCTTATATTGTTTTAGAACGTTGTACATAATTTACAGAAGTTTCCTTATTATAGCGAGAAAATTCCAGTGAATTCAATATGAATGACAATTTTTTCCACTTACTTACGATTCTTTCTTTTGGTGGAAAATTAGTTTTTTTATTGAGAATAATTTTTTTTTAACTAAAAAGTGAACTAAATTTTGTTTTGAAATTTTTTGATATACATCTAATCTTTTCGGTAGAGAATTCATTTTTTTCCTTAAAAATTTAAATACTTCTACGAAAATTTAAGTTACTTGCTAAAAAACTTATTTCTCTATCTGAAAATTTAACTAATCTATTTTTTGTTGAAAATTTAGCTTTTTTAGTTGAAGATTCATCTATTTTGTTGAAAGTTTATCTTTTTTGGTAGAAAATTAACCTTTTTAGTTAAAATTTATGTATTTTATTTAATTTCTTTGGTTAAAAAATATTTTTCTCGTATTAAAAATTAATTTTTCAAATAAAAAATTTAACTCAATTTCTTATCGAGATTCTTTTTCATACAAATTTAATCTTTTTGGTAAAAAATTCATTTGTTTAGTTGAAAATTCATTTTATTTTCTCAAAAACTTATTTCTCTAACTAAAAATTAAACTATTCTATACTTTGTTGAAAATGTATGTTTTTTAGTTGAAAATTCATCCATTTAATTTAATTTTTTTTTTTTTTTAGAAAATAAACTTTTTTGGTTGAAGATGCAACTATTGGGTTGAAAATTCCATTAAAAATATAAAAATTTTATGAAAAATTTATGGATTTTCTTAAAAATTATTCTTTTTTTGGTATAAAATCAATGTATTTGAAATTTAAGAATTTTAAATTAGATTAAAGTCAATTTCAAAATTCCATTCAACGTTTTTTTTTGGTTTTTTTCAGGAATTCTATACATTAATCTTTTTGGTTGAAATTTTCATTTCTTCAGTTGAAAATTATTTTTTATATTGAAAATTAATTTTTTTAAATAAAAATTTAAAAATTAATTTTTTTGGCTCAAAATTTAAATATATTCCATTTTTCATCAAATTTTTTTTATAGCCATTACATCTTTCCGGTTGAAAATTCTTTTGTTTTGTTGAAAATTTAACTAATTTCTTGAAAATTTATTTTATTTGTTTAAAAATTTATTTCTCTAACTGAAAATTAAACTATTCTATTCTTCGTTTAAAATGTATGTTTTTAGTTGAAAATTTGTCTTTTTTTGATAGAAAAGTCATTTTCTTGGTTGAAAATTCACCAAATCAGTGAAATGTTTTTTTTTGTTTGAATATACATTATTTTAGTTGAAAGTTCATTTCTTTTGTTGAAAAGTGAACAAATTTTGTTGAAAATATGTTGTTTTTTTTGTAAAAACTAATTTTTTCAACGAAAAAGTTAGCTACTTCATTTTTGCTAGAAAATTGATCTTTTTAAGTTGAAAATTCACTTATTTTGTTAAAAACATTTTCTCTTTTATGAGAAATTCAATTATTTATTTAGAAAATTCATATTTTTTTGTTATAAATTCAACTTTGTTATCAAACATTAGTCTTCGGGGATCTCCCGCCTCGAAGTTCGAAGTCAGTTGTCCAGTGCCGCCCTAAGTTTTTTCATCACCCGCATTTTTATACGTCAATTTTTAAATACATTCAACTTTTATTTAGTAACCTAATAAGTATTATCTACTGAGATGAGAGAATAGTCTATATATTGAAAAATTTTCTGAAATTCTACAATATAAACCGAAAATTAAAAATGTTAAAGTTTCTACGGGGGACTTGGCTTTAAACTTCAGCCCTGAGAATGTTGACGTCCCTTGCGATTCTCATTTGACCTTACTGTTGTGTAATTCCTCTCCTAATAAAAGTGAAAATCTTTTTAAAAATTCTGCAATCTATACTTTCTTTTAAGTGAATCTTTAATATCACACAAAAGTAAACTTTATATCATTCATTTAATAAAAATTTACAATACTTTGCGTTATTTATAATAATATACTGGTATGAAAATAATACAACCCGTATATCAATTATTACATATTAGAATTTTCACTTTTGGACTTGAGATTTTACATAACTCTTTTGTATTATTTATAGTTCTGTTTTGTATTAAATCCTAAAATAACTGTAAACTTTATCTAAGTGCAGTAATGTCCTCCATTTACCTAACTAATTGTGTAAATTTTATCGAACAAATTTTCTCCGTGTACGTTGCCAAAGAAAACTTTTTTACATTCTCATCCTATAATGAGAAGGTATTGTTTCATTTAAAATTGGACTTCGTCGGTTTTCATCGTATCTTCCCGTTTTGAGACCTCATGGGGCAGAAAAAAACGATTTTTACAAAGGTGTCTGTATGGCTGTACATATGTCTGTATGTCTGTATGTATCCTGTAGACACGATGACGTACTTGGTGTCGACTTACCCCCACGCGTCAATTTTGTATATCGCTATCCGAAAAACATTGAAAATTATCGGGAAATCAAAATTTAACAAAACATTCTTGTTCAGCACCTTTTTTACGTGAGATGAATATACCTTGATTATAGTGGATGATGATGTATAAAAGAAAAACACAATCTTCCACAAGCGACGGAAAAAACTTTTGACCTCCAAAAACACTTTTTATGTCGTAAAATGTGCCATGTCATGCAGAATGCCACGAAACTCTGTCGGTGAAGATAGGGCATTAGGGTTCGCTTTTATTTAAAAAAAAAAAAGTTCACACGATTGATATTTTTCTTTAAAGAAGCAAGTGTCGGCTTAGCCCCATTGTCGGCTTAGCCTGTCTCTCCCCTACTATCTAGTCATTATTTAAATACTCATAATTTAATTAGAACTTTAAGATTCACAGTTTTAAATTTTCTTTTTTATCATTTATGAAATATTTCAATATCCTTGTATATTCATCTTAATCAATTACTTTTTTGCTGATAACAATCAACTTTTTGTAACTAATTAAATTAGGCTTAACTTCCCAATTCGCAGAAACTGCGTTCTTCTTCTCTCATCAATCCACTTTTTTACATGTTCTTTTTCCTTATTTTTTGTCTTTTTCTGTTAGACAACTTGTCTTATGCTTTCAAGTTCCAATCATTCAGATTTAATTACCAATACAACTCTCCAGGCAGAATTAATTAAATGCTTAAGACCATGTAATACTTATTCGGTCCCACCCTTACCAATTTTTCACCAAGCTTCTGTCCACACGAAATGAGATATCGAGTTGAGAGTTTGAGAACTTCAATAAAACGCAGTAAAAGTAAGACTTATCTGGTTCTGAAAGTTTAACATTAAAAAATATATATTTTATTAATCATAAACATTTAGTATATTTTTAGTATTAGGATGCCTATTATTTTATTTAAAATTTTTGTAACCAGGGTGGCCGAAAAACTGAATTTTCGAAATTCCCTGACATTTCCTTAATTTTTCTTTGACCAGTTTTTCCTTTTTGGGACCATTAATATTCAAAAACCAGCAAAAATAACGAATAACGAATGTTCAATAAAACATTTGAATTTTTCAACAAACATGATGACTTTTAACAAAATAGTTCAATTTTCACAACAACCAAAAAACCAAATGGTCGAATTTTCGAAAAAAATAGGTTAAAGTTCAACCAAAAACATTTGAATTTTTAACCAAATAATATAATTTTTTAAGAGGGCGTTTGAATTTTTTACAAAAAAATCTGTAAAATCCTAGTGTAAAGTGGTTTTGAGAAAATTTGTAGATATAATTTAGGCGAAAAATTTTGTTAAATAAAATGTTATTGTAGCTTGTGTCCTTTTTCCAAAAAGGTTATTTTGTTTTGTTTTTAATATATTTTTATAACAACACTGTTAAAAATGTTTGCAATTTTAATATAAATTTAATATACATTTGTATATTAAATCTAAAACCTAGGTATACGGAATCGCCATTAAGAGACTATGTTATTAAATTTCATATACCGCATATTGATCATTTATCAGAAAAGTCCGATATTTGCACTTTACAAAAATTAAAAACAATTCTGCCAGCAATTTTCAATTATAAATGATCAAAAAGAATATTTTCTCCTAGATGAATGTAAACTACACTCGTTTTTCAGAGACAAGTTCAATTAAACAAATAATTAAGAAATCTAACCTCCAAGCACCTGTACTCACGTTAAAATTCTAACATTCGCAGCGAATTTTAGGAATAATTCCACCCGTACGTTGCACTTTAATTGTAAGTAAGAATTTAGTCGACGAATGTAAGGTTATTGATTTATTTTTTAAAATTTGACAAGATCTGAAGGTATCAAAGGACTTTTTGTTTTCACGCATTCTGTTTTACCGACTTTAATATACATGTATATTAATTTTACAACATGATGGTATATTAAAATTAATGTACGGTATGTGCAAATGACTTTACTCACATGTATATTAAATTTCGATCAGATTTTTTTAACAGTGAAGAGTTTATAACAAATTTTTAGATCTTTTTTGGTTGAACAACTTTTGTCTTCTCATTTTTCGTCGTCTCTTATGTCGTTTTTCCGAAAGTTTAATTTTTAATCTTTTTTTACGATTAAAAGAAAATCTACTTGTTCTATCTAAAAATTATCAATTTTACAATTTAAAAATTTTACATCCTTTTTGGGTGAACAACCTTTGTTTATTAATTTTTTTTCGTACCTTGTGCCGCTTTCAAAAAAATTCAATTTTTTTTATTTTTAATGTTATTTTTACCTCTAAAACAAGCAACTTTTGTCAATTCATTTTTTTCGTAGTTTGTGTCGTTTGTCCAAAAATTAAATTTGTTAATTTTTAATGTAGTTTTTTACGAATAAAAAAAAGCATACTATCAAAAAAGTAATTCAGAACAAATGTGTAGATCTTTTTGGGTGAATTTGTCTTATTATCTTTTTTCGTAGCTTGTGTCGTTTGTCAAAAAATTTAACTTTTTTTAATTTTCAATGCTGTTATTTACGAATTGAAACAGAAACAACGCGTTCTATCAAAAAGTGATTATCAACGGATTTGTAGATCTTTTTTGAATGCACAATTTTTGTTTTTTTATATTTTTTCTTATCCGGTACAGTTTGACCGCAAAATGGAATTTTTTACTTTCCATTATTTTTTTGTGCGATCAAAATTGGATTTTCGATTTTTCAAGAAAATTCAAAAAGTTGTTATGACAATCTTATAGAGTGTTTAAAAAGCAATGTTTTTCTTTTTTTGACTTCAAACAGTTGTACATAGAATTTTCAAATTCTAAACAAAAGTGGTCTCAAAAATTTTGAAAATGCTCTAACTTTTTGAATTTTCAAAGACCAATCCAATCTGTCAATTCTTTGGAAAGTTATCATGCTAACAGACTAAAAATCCACAGACACACAGACATTTTTGTTAATAAAAAAGTATTTCCAATGAAAAAGTAATTTTTAATCAAAGAGATAAATTTTTAACCAGAAGGATAAACTTTCAACCAAGAAGGTTAATTTTCTACCAAAAAAGGTTCATTTCTAATGAAATTTTCAAAATTATCAAGTAAATATTTGAAATTTTAAAGGAATTGCAACCTAATACTTAAATTTTCAATCAAAGAAATTAATTTTCAACCAACAATATTTATTATATACCAAAAAAGTTTAATTCTTAAGAAAATAGAGGAATTTTCAACCAAATAATTGAAGTTCTAATTGAAGAAGATAAATTTTCAACCAAACATGGAATAATTAAGTTTTCAGTTTTCATTTTCAAATTTTCATGCGGTCACGTAATATGTGGACGCTCCCTTGTTCAATTATATATATTATATGGAAAGATATCTCTTCAAAATTATTAATTCCTAAGATCCTTGAATTTGACATCAATTAATTTGATTCCAAATTATGGAAATTTTGCTGGTTAAAATTGTGCAACTTAATATACTATTCAACTTTTATTGCTTTGACTTTAAAATTATTGAATTTTAAACCCTACAATTAAATACTGCTTAATTTTTAATGGTCTAACCTGAATCCATGAAGTCTCGATCATCATAAAAAAATTTTATACTTCTTGATCTTTATTAACAAATTTATCAGCCCATAGCATAAAGATCATCACCCTATCTGAAATCGTAATCAGCTTTTTTCACGTAAAAGGAAAATTGCTTCTACGTGATACCAAATTATGGAAGAGTGAAAGGATAATGGACACCATATTACATATTTAATATAAATAGATAGCAATTTCACGAGAGCAAGTCTTTATGACAAGGGAATTGGATTTTACTATGCTTGCAAGTGCCGATGTTCTGAACAATGTTTAATCTATTACTGGTATATTATACCCCAAACCCAAACCCAAATTCACCCTCGATCATCTTCCTACATGAAGATGATTCATGAACGATGGTTGTTTAT
This sequence comes from Andricus curvator, assembly GCA_932195095.1. Lineage (NCBI taxonomy): Eukaryota > Metazoa > Arthropoda > Insecta > Hymenoptera > Cynipidae > Andricus > Andricus curvator. The sequence continues at coordinate 2,341,748 of CAKNYM010053500.1, read as the reverse complement.
CGTGAACGAGGAGCTGTGCTTAATACCACCCACGTGTATCTATGTATTCAAGTTAAGTACAACACCTCGCCATCTATAGCGATTCGTAGATAAGAAAAACCGGGTCACGGATGCTCAAGGAGGCCTCTCCTCGTAAACCAGAGTGGGACCGATCTACCCAATTTATTCCGAAGGTTACCATCAGGACTTCTGCGTTCTTATGCTTCACTGAATCTCAAAAAAATTTAAATTAATTTAATTAAATTTAGTAATTAAAAATTAATTATTATTATTAATTAATTTTTAATAAATAAATTTATACCTTTTTGCGGGTGATTAAGTACACACTCAAATGCACTTCCTAACAAGTCAAATTCACTCATGTTCGATACTTATAGTTGTAAACAGGTACTTCATTTTCAACACTTTCGCCCTCAAACCTTTAGACTCACTCGAGATATATACAAAATTTTTAATCTTTTAAATTATTCAAATAAAAAAAAATCTGTTTTAGGGAGCGTCCCCATATTACGAGACACTTTAAAAGGGAGGGGGGTCTGCCCTAATGTCACAAAGTGACACATAGGAGGGGGATCGCAAAGTTTTTGTAAAACGTGACACTTCTCTGATCAAAAAGTAAAATATAAATCCACGTCGAAACATTAAAAACCGATATTATCGACAATTAAATGAGAAGTTGCATTTTCAACCAAATATTTGAATTTCCAACCTGAAAAGTTGAATTTTCGACAAAAAACATCATTTTCAGTCAAGAGAGATAAGGTTTCAACCAAGAAAGATGACTTTTCTACCATAAAAGATGAATTTTCCATCCAAAAGGACGAATTTTCAACAAAACAATAAAATTTTCAACCATAGAAGATGATTTTAACATACAAAGATGAATTTTCAACCAAGAATTTTCAACCAGTTCTTCTTCTTTTCAAGAAGAAGAACAAATTTTCTCTTAAGCAGTTAAATTTTCACATCGAAAATATGAACTTTCAACAAAAAAGTTCTCATTCAACTAAAAAGTTGCATTTTTACCAAAAAAGAGGAAATTTTAAACAAAGAAGATTAGTTTTCTACCAAGAAAGGCCTTTAAGTCGTTAATTAAGTCGTTCAAACCTCCCCTTCCCATACTTTCAGACACTTTTATTCCCACTACTTTTCACTATCCTCCCTCACTTCACTCTTTGCTACATCACCCTACCCAACTTCTACCTCCTCTACTTCCCATTTCCTCACTTCCCTTCCCCAGCCATAATTTTCCCTCCCCTCACTTCTCCTCCATAATTTTCCCTCACTTCCTCTATTTACCCTCCCCTCATTTCCCCTAAGTTTCTCTACTTTTTACTCCCTCCATTTCCCCTACTTCCCCTACGTTAATTTCTCATCCCCATTACATCCTCTCCTAATTTCCTCTACTTCTCCTGCTCTCATTTTCCCTAGCTTCCCATACTTTCCAACACCTCGTCTCCACCCATCACTTTCCCTACTTCCCCTTACCTCATTTTTCCTCACTCCCCCTCTCCTAATTTCCCCTCACTTCTACTCTCCTCATTTCCCTTCCTGAGAAAAAAGTACGACGGACGGACACCCGACCGAAACTAGGAGAGTTTCTGCCCGGGACTATGGAACCCTAAAAAGATCAATTTTCAACCAAAAATCGAAAAGTTACATTTACGCAAGTAGTTGAATTTTCAATAAAAAATATCAATTTTCAACAAAATAATTAAACTTTCAACCAAAGAGATGAATTTTCAATTAACAGAAAATGATGAATCTTCAACTGAAATAGTTGAATTTTTAGCCAAAAAAACAAAACTAATTCGCAACTAAAATTATGAATCTTAAAAAAAGTGATTTTTCAACAAAGGATTCATTTAAAAATCCGTGATAGGTTTAGGGGAATGGAGTCTTTCAGTGTATCGTTCTCCACGTTAAGAAGAATGAAAAAAGCATCACCGCAGGTAAAAATCGTGCATCGCACTTTACCTGCACGCGGTGTCTCACGCCGTGCGTGCACAAATGCAGTGTTCTCGACACATCGTGCGTGATGAGGAGTCGCAGAGTGCTCGCACACGTGCGAGCATGAAGTGTGCGAGCACAATGAGAGCAAAATGCATGCATGAATCGGTAAAAAATTGTATTAATTAATTAACAGTATAAATAAACAAATTAAAGATATTTTTATTGGATAAAATTGTTAATATTAATAATTTATAGGGCAGAATTTTATTTTTTTAGTATCTTCCTAAAAATAGTTTTTCATATAGAGTGAAAAAACTATCGTGGAAATTAGTTTTTATTTTTCAGTATCTTTCTAATAAAATATTTAAATCAATATGGAAAGAATATCGATTTTATTATTTCAACGGCCAACGGACCGAACACTCTCAGCCATGTCTTAGCCCCTCACCAACCTAGCACTTTACTGATGGTAATTTTATACACCAAACTCTCGGTTTCAGTCCAGTGTCGGGGGTTGTCTTCGGTCTGAAATCGAGAGGATCCAAACGTAAACAACCGTTGGCGAGAGACGTTTCAACAAACCGGCAGGACTGAAACCGAGAGTTTGGTGTATCTGTAATTAGTATTTAATTTCATGTTTTCTTAGTACGCGATCGAGGGATTATACCACCTATTCATTATACTTCTGTGGTGTACATAAATACCTCAACTCTTTGCACGTGAAGAGTATTGTTCACATTTGAGTTTGGCTCGAAAAATCATATTCTTTTCATTAATTCTTATTCAGCGCCAAGTTCAAATGGTATTTATTGCGTTATCATGTTCATATCTTCAACAATCATTTTGACAATCATTTAAATAGCTGTTATTTGCGACCCATAATGCTCGCACTGTGCAGGCATTTTGTTATCTGGGACGCAACGGTTATGGTTAAGGGATTAAGGTTCCTGAAAAATGTATCACGTATTCTGTGAATGGTTGGTCCCAAACTGATTCAACTTCCAACCAAGTAGTTTAACCAATTTTCAACCAAAAAAGATATATCTTTAACGAATGATGTCATAGTAGATATTTTAACAAAAAAGATTTTAATTTTGAATATAAAACGATTGAATTCAAACAAAAAAGACGAATTTTCAAACAAAATAGTTGAATCCTCAACCAAAGAAAATTAATTTTCAATCAAATGGTTGCATTTTTAACAAAAAAGATGAAATTTCTACCAAAAGAGATAAATTCTTAAACCGGACACGGTGTGCCTCGGCTGACTTCAACCCAAAAGGGCTTGCATATGCCGGTTTTTTCTGAATATACTTCTGGGATGCCCCACGATCATTTTGAGCCCAAAAAGAAAGAAATCGCTTGGGCCCTTTTTGAGAAAACTCTTTTTTTGATTTTTTTTAAGAGGTTAATCAACATATTTTAATAAAAATAAGTTAAACGTGGAATTTCATTGGCTCAAACCATTCAGTTTGGCATCAAACAAAGGGCTACATGTGCTGAACATCTTATGAGAACTGAAACCCTTCAATATTTAAAAAAAATGGTGAAATAAGTGGGAAAAAATCAGTTTTTTGAAAATTTCCTTATTCCAGTTCATCCTGCGTCCTAAACACCTCAACAAGAATTAGAGTGCTTGAAATTTTCTGCAAAATGAAAAAAAATCGAATGTTCTATCTCTAAAAGTTTGGGAGTTATGGTTATGGTTATGTTTAACATCAATTTTATAAATAAAATTTCTCGTTTTTCAAAAGAACTCATTTCCTCGGCGTTTTAGGTGAAAGTTGCCAGTAAGCAATTTAAAAAAGACTTAATTTTGAGTAGTTCTAAAAGAAACAATGCTCTAGCTATAATAGAACCAAAAGTATGGCCTTCTGAATATGACCCTTTTTTATGAAATTTTGTTCAATATCAATTTTCTAAATAAAATTTATCGTTTTCCAAAAGAACTCATTTCCCGAGCAATTCAGAAAAAAGTTGCCACCAGATAGGTTAAGGAGGACCTGAGTTTTAGCAAATCTAAACAAAAATAGTGCTCTAGCTCTAATCGCATCGAAATTATGGCCTTCTGAATATGATCCTTTTGTAATGAAATTATGCTAATCATCATTTTTTTAACAAATTAAATACACAACCAAAATCTTATCAATTTTTAAAATAAAATATCTTGTTTTTAAAAATAAATAAGTTCCTGATCATTGGAGATGATGGAGTCTGTTCAATCAGATTTTAAAGCCGTCTGGACAAAATATAAAGTCAATAATGTTTTCATAATATCGTTGATACAAGTTTTCAGTTCATTATTAAATTAATTAAGTCTTCATTTAATTCAAGCACAAGATACAAAATATGATAAAAACATTTTTCCATTTCTCATCCTCCAGAAACGAAAAACTAAAAAAAAATTTCAACACAATTCCATAAAAATCGTAATTTTCAGGAGGCCATAATTTCGATGCGATTAGAGCTGGAGCATTATTTTATTTATATCTGATAATAATCAGGTCCTCCTCAAACTATCTGGTGGGAAATTTCCCTTGAATTGCTCGGGAAATGAGTTCTTTTGAAAAACGATAAATTTTATTCAAAAAATTGATATTGAACAAAATTTCATAAAAAAGGGTCGTATTCAGAAGGCCATACTTTTGGTTCTATTACAGCTAGAGCATTGTTTCTTTTAGAACTACTCAAAATTAAGTCTTTTTTAAATTGCTTACTGGCAACTTTCACCTAAAACGCTGAGGAAATGAATTTTTTTGAAAATCGAGAAATTAATGTTAAACAAAATTTCATAAAAAAAGGGTCATATTCAAAAGGCCATCATTTTGGTTCTATTAGAGCTAGAGCAATGTTTTTTTTAATCTACTCAAAATTAAGTCGTCTTCAATGAATTATTCGATCATTTTTACCAGATATGCATAGCGAATAAGTTATTCCCCCAAAACTATATATATTTTTTTTCATTCAAATTATTCGCTTAAAATCAACTTCTTAGGACCATAACTCCCAAACTTTTAGAGATAGAACATTCGATTTTTTTTTCATTTTGTAGAAAATTTCAAGCACTCTAATTCTTGCCCAAGTGTTTAGGACACAGGATGAACTGGAATAGGGCAATTTTCAAAAAACTGATTTTTCCCCACTTATTTCACCATTTTTCAAAAATATTGAAGGGTTTTAGTTCTCGTAAGATGTTCAGCACCTGTAGCCCTTTTTTGATGCCAAACTGAATGGTTTCAGCCAATTAAATTCCACGTTTAACTTATTTTTATTCAAATATGTTGATGAACCTCTTCAAAAAAATCAAAAAAAGAGTTTTCTCAAAAAGGGCCCAAGCGATTTTTTTCTTTTTGGGCTCAAAATGATCGTGGGGCATCCCAGAAGGATATTCAGAAAAAAACCGGCATATGCAAGCCCTTTTGGGTTGAAGTCAGTCGAGGCACACCGCGGAAAGATGAATTTATAAAAAAATTGTTGAATTTAAAACAAATAAGATTTCAATTTAATTTTCAACACCAACTTGAATCCTCTTTTTCAACAGAAGAGTTGCATTTTCAACAAAAAAAGATAACTTTTTAACAAAATTGTTGAATTTTCAACGAAATAATAAAATTCTTAACTAAAAAAATAGAAATAAAAATACAAAGCAAATAAATTACTGACAAGAATATTATATTAGGATGGCTGCAAAACTTTATTTTCAAAATGTCCTAATTTTTCCCGACCACTAATAATATTCAAAGACCAGAATATAACAATTTCAACATAAAAATTTCAAATTTATTACGTACGCTGACAAAACGTGTACCCAAAGACCTGAGTAGGTGACCCCGAAGAATTTTGATGTCCTAAAAATGAATCCGTTATCTAAATTTTTCCTATACATCAGGATTCCGAGATATCCTAACCCAACAGTGAACAAATTGCCATTTTAAGGCTTATTTGAAACATTTTAACAGGAGCAGCGATTTTTTCTACTTGAAACTGCTTGAGCCATCGCTTAGTTCTCCAATAATATAATATGACATATTAACCATTTCAGTTTCACACTGAAAAACTAGCAAAGATCCGCCACCTTGAATTTTGAAAATTTGAGCTCAAATTTGCTTTCAGCAAACTCAAAAATCTTTAGATACCAAACCCTTCATCAAACTAATAATACAATTTTATTTGCTTTTTTCGCATTATTTGCTTGTTCTTCAGTGTAAAACTTAAATGGTTGATGTGCCATATCTCGGAGGAAAGAATCGGTTAGGGACGATCCAAAATGAAAATGACCACTTTTTCACTTCTGGGTTAGGATACCTCCAAATCCTAAGGTATAGGTATAATTTGGGCAACGGATTCGTTTTTAAATGTCCTATAAGACAAACAAAAAACAAACTGAACTTAAACTTAACTCTGTTAAGGATGAATCGAAACTCAACTTAAACTGAACAAAAAACAAATAAAAAACAAATGTTCTATAGGATATCAAAATCCTTTACGGCCATCTAGTCCAGTCTTTGGGTACAAAAAATAGTTAATTTTTGTCGGCCTGTGTTATCCTTAACAGTTATTTAAAGTGTCTGTTATAGGAATTCTCTGAGTTGTGAAAGTTTTCTTTCAAAATCCCTGACGCTTCCCTGATCAATAAAATTCCCTGAATTTTTCCTGATTTCCAGGTTTCCCATGACCTATGGTCACCCCGATCTATATTCATGAACTATACGATTATTCATAAATTTCGTATACTTCAAGAAAATCATTTTCTAAGTCTTATTCATCCACACTTTAGCATTAAAACAATAATCAAGAGCTGAAATTATGAAATAATATTGACAGAATTCACAAGTTAAAATGACATTATACTGACGTATCAAGATGAGTGGGATGGATGCACGATTGCACGATGCATATTGAACAATATACTCGTAATGCATCTACTATATGCAGGTACCTATCCTGAAAGCATGATCTCATTATTATTTAAAAATCGCATTACGTCGTCACACGCGCTGCGATCCTTAGCAAAATCATTCTGCATTAAAAAATGGAGATAAGTTCATATTTTATGATCCTTGAATAGGTAATAATCTATCTTCTCTAAATGTAATCTTTGAACCTTTATTCATATTGATTTTCATTAAAGAATATTAAAAAGATACCATAAAAAGAGACTTAATTGAATGCCTAAATCTGTAATTTAGAGTGGTTTACAGTAAATTAAACTCGTTTCAATCCAGGATAGACTGCAGAAAATAATTTATAGAAAAGAGAGAACTACGATTGGGGTTATACGCCAGCAATACGGTCCGAAGCCTCAATCCGTTTATTAAAGGAAAATTAGTTAGGCTTGACTTTTCTCGACGTTTAATCTTCCACTGCTCACCACAACTTGTAAAATCAATTCAACCAATTTTTTAGAAGGTTCTTGAACAGACAGTTCATTAGCTTTTAATGAAAATGATTATATAAATCGAAGGAAAAACTGAAAAACTTGCGAGTTAAGTTGTTCCGTTTTTTACTAATTATGTAATTAACAATTATTTAGAGCTTTTCTTTTTTATCAGTCATTTTATGTGTCAGAAATACTGGGATGCTAGAAAATCCCAACATCGAAATCCTCTCACATCCCCTGACTTTTAGCTGACCAATGTTTTATTTTCCCTGACTGTTCTCAAATTTTGCTTTTATGTATAAAAAGAATCTTACACCTAGGAGATCAATAATTTCAATGCAAAAAAAGGTTTGATGTTAAATTGATATAAACACTTTTAGTGACAACAGTCATACCGAATTTTTGAAGAGTTCATCCACAAATTACGTAAGACATACATAAGATACATTAATTTTCAACCAAATAGTTGAGTTTTTAACTCAAAAAGATAAATTTTGAACCAAAAACACAAGAATTAAATTTTCAGTTGAAACAATTAATTTTCAACCCAGAAAAAATTAATTTTCAACAAAATGGCCCAATTTTCAACCAAAGTGATGAATCTTCGTAATAGTTGATATTTCCACAAAACATATTTTAATTTTCAGTAAAAAATAGTTTAATTAAACCAAAGAATATTACATGAATTTTTCACTAAAAAAGATAAATTTTTCACCAAAAATAGAACAGTTAAATTTTCAGTAAAAAAATGAATTTTTAACCAAATATAATAAAATTTTAACGAAATAGTTTGAACAAACCCAACAGATGAAATTTCAACTAAGAAAATTAATTTTCTACTGAAAAAAAGGCAAATTTTCGACAAAAAATGGAATAGTAGTTGAAATTTCAGTTAAAGACATTTTTTTTTAGCTGAAATGATGAACCTTTAACCAAAAAATTTAATTTTTAACCAAATAGTTGAATTTTCAACTCAAAACATTAATTTTCTACCAAAAAGACAAAATTTCAACAAAATACATGAATTTTCAACTGAAAAAAGGTACGAACTTTTAAGAAAATAGTTGAATTTTCAACGAAGAAGATAAATTTTCAACCAAACATAGAATACATAAATTTTCAGTTAAAAAAATGTAATTTTCAACCAAATATTCAAATTTTGAACAAAAAAAAGTTTTTCAACTAAAATGATAAATGATCAAACAAAAAAAACCGAATTTTTGACATAGTAGTTCCACTTTCAACTAAGTAGTTGAATTTTCAACCAAAAGAGATGAATTCTGATCGAAAAATATAATAGTTAATATTTCAACTAAAAAAGATTTTAATTTTCAACCGCAAACAGTTAAATGCAACCAAAAAAGACGAATTTTCAACAAAAAGTTGAATTTTCAACCAAAAAGAATGACTTTTTACCAAAATTGTTGAATTTTCAACAAAATAATAAAATTAACTTCAACTTCAGTTTATCGAAAATTCCCTGACTCTGCCAAGTTTTCCCTGACATTCCTTGACTTTCTCTGACCAGTTTTAAATTCCCTGACCTGTAGTAACCCTGGAAATATGTAAAATTTCCCTCAGAAAAGATTGGACACAAAGTATTTTGGAAAATTTTTTGGTTCTGCCCGCGGCAAAAATTTCAGTTTCAAAGATTCATAATTTAATGAGACGGAAGTTTCAGCTACAGAAATAGAAAGAAATAGATGTTAATAAAATTTTTTAAATCAATGCTGCCAACGTTTTAAATTGCTAACTTATTAATATTTATCATGTACCCAACATGACAAATCATCAGTTCGTGACGCTGGATACATGATAAAAATTAATAGGTTGTAAAATTAAATTCATTCCAGCATTGATTTCCCAAATTTCACTTCACATTTATTTATTTCCCTTTCTGTATCTGAAATTTTTGTCTGGTTAAATTACGAAACTAGAAACTGACATTTTTGCCGCGCACAGAACCAAAAAAGTGTCCAAAATACTTTGTGTCTAATCTTCCTCATGGGCAATTCTCCCATATAGATTTTTAGGTCGCTCAAAATTATTAGGGCAAGCAAATGTCTGGAAAAGAATACTATCCTGGGCCTTCAAATGACGCCCTTATTCCATTGTCAGTTCTTCATTTGTGATTCATCTGCAAGGTTTTCTTAGGGGAGAACGGTAATTACGTGTTATTTCGGTTAGAGAAATGGTGCAAATGAATCCTGGGATTTCAAGATTGTAGGACTTAGCCCTCTACCAACTTTATGACTGATGGCTTTAGCTTAAAGGAATAAACACTTCAAACAATACGCAGGAAATGCGATGATAAATGATCAAGATTTCTTCATCTGACACGCGAAGTATTGGGTATCTAGAAGTTATTTGGGCAATGTTTATGAAAAAAGCAGTGAATATCGATTCATTTTAATCATAAATGTTAATCTTCGGTTTAAAATTAATTCTTTACTATAAGATTTTTCGTTAACATTGAATTGAAATTCAAATTTCTTCCCAATAGTTCCAAATTGGTGGTGCTGTCGTAGCTACCCAACAGCCGTATTTAACGATAACAGTTTTCGTCATAATTGTTTAAAGCAATGGATTATTTTCGGTCCTCGAAAAAAATTAATTCTAAGTGATTCTAATTTTTAATTTACTTTAAACGCTTGAATTTGAGGGTACACATCCGAAAAGGTCACCTAAGAATATTGACTTGATACTTGGTTCAGAGGTTTCTTTTGTATCCCAGTTAAAATTCCTGGAAGGATTTTTGACGCTGATAGAAATTAAGCTATGAGCATTTTTGACTTTATTTTTAAATAATTTTTTTTTTTATTTCGAAAAATATTCATCTGAAATAAAAATGTTGCCCATTAAATTTTTAGATCTGATCGAGACACGTGTTTTGTGTTTGTATTCCCACAAATTGATATTTTTAAAGAGAAAGAACAAAAATTAATTTTCAGATTTTTCTTTGAAAAATGTGTTACATGTTATAAAATATGAATAAATTTTGAAGAAAGGAGCTTGAAAAGGAAGGAAAAACACATATTCTGAAGAGTAAGAGAGATGTGGCCCACACCCCCTTCCCCCACTCACGTCGAACCCCTTCTCAAGGGCCCCCCAAAGGGAGTGTATACACGTACGGAAAAAATCGGACTATTCATTTCAAAATTTTGCTACAAATAGCCCCTCTTCCAGCTCCTTCTATTTGTACGGAAATTTCGGTAAACATAGCCACGACCACACATTGCGACCAAATCACTTTTTGAGGCAAAATTCTGTCTGTCTGCAAGCAAATTTTCAATGGAATTTGATTAATATTTAAATTTTCAATAGAAAGCCTGAAAAATTGAACAATATAAAATTGGAGGCGTTCAAATTGTACAATCTGAAATTTTCAAAATCGGAAATAAACAAAGTGATGTTTAACTCAGAACCTTAATAGGTAAAACAATTTTCAATTTGAGGGTTTAAAAAACTTATGCAACTTCTAAAAATTTAAAGTCTCCAAAGTAAAATGATTTTATATTGTGTTTAGTATCACGGAATTTTCCGTAATACTATCCAGATGTTAAGTTTTATAATTCAGGATTCTAAAAATTAACATCCAGATTTTACGGCCTAATGTTTAGATATTTAACGAGTTTAGATGGCTGTGCCATATTTTAACATCCTAGATCATAGACGGTAGAATCCATTTTTCTCAGTGATTAAAACATTTATTTCTGAAATTCTATACAATTAGAAATTACAGGAACCAATCTATTGCATATACTTATCCGTCGATTTTATTATTTTTGTTTATATAGTGTTAAGAAAAGGTGCGTCTAGTCGTCCTGAAAAATTTTCGGAGATGAAAAAGGGGATGGATTAGTCCCGACATTTCGGGACGACTATTCAACCTTATGAAAAATATTTAACCCGAATTTCAGAAAGACAAGAAACTTCGTAAAAAACACATTTTTATAAAACCATCTTCACACAACTTGTTCTGATTTCGTTATTCAGAAAACGAGATTATTTTAAATAAAGCCAATTAGAATGTAACTATAAAGGGATTTATCTACCTTTGTGTTCAAAATCCAAATTAAAATGGTCCATGCTGAGATTTTTAAACGTAAATTATACCTAAGTCATTATGATAATTTCACAAAATGTAGAGCACATGATACGGTAGTCTAATTTTTAGTCGCAGTCTCGTTAGTAATAATTTTACACGGAGAAAAATGGATGTTTAAATGTAGATGTTCAAAGGGTAAGATTGTTCCGCCTAACATGCAGATATTCATGCCAAACATCTACTATCTTTTTGAGATGTTAGGCGTAAAAATATTTTTATGTTAAACTGTAACATATTCAGATGTTAAAATCATCTGAACGCATGCGCATTGCGCATTCGAATTTCACGACTATATTTGACGGCTATATAATTTCGATATTACAATCATGAAATATTACAATTTTTGCACATTTTAAAAGAATCAAAATTAGCTATCCTTAATTAAAATTGTATAACGGCTTTTGTCTGTCTACACGACGGAACAATGTTCTTAAGTTTGAGGTTATATTGACTCGAACACCTTTGAACATTTGACACGTGATTTGACAAAATGTTTGTGAATTTATAATAACATATGAGTTTAAGTAACCTCAAATAGATAGAATTTTAAATGCAGATTACATATTATTCGTTCTCAGCTTACTTACCCCGTTTTTATTTTTTATTTTCAATGCAAAATATTAAACATAACCTCAGCTAGACTGAATGTATTATCTGATCGGCATTTTATACCCTGTATCTGTTTTTCGTTCATGTACGAAAATTCAAGTTTAGTTTTAAATTCACAAATAAGTTATCAATTAATTCCTCAAATGCTCGGAAATAAGTAAATTCCTCAAATATTTACAGCCGTTAGTTGACATAAACATACATGTAATATTTCGGATATTTCAGGTTGAACATTTTGGATGTTTCAGAGTAACATCTCACTTTTGAATATCTACAGATCCTAACTTTGAACATCTAGATTGCTGTCCTATAGTTAAACATAAAATATGTTAACCCTGAAGATCTAGATGTTACGTTTAAACATCCATTTTTCTCCGTGTACTATCTGTTACTGGTTCTTCAAATCCCCTCAGTTGCTCGTTATCCAATTCGTTCTCGACATTCGACCGACCATCCTCTCTCGCATTGTTACTTCCGCTTCTAATTAATGGTTATCCAGATAAAGTTTGGGAATGTCAACCGGGTCAATGCTTTGATTTAATTAGCGCAAAACAATGTCAAACTTTTCGAGCCAAACATTAATTTACTTGAGTCGCCCTTGTACTCTCGATTGTGAGGCCTCCGTTTCTATACTGCAGGGATCACAGCGGTTCAGTAGTTCAATTGTAGGTAAAAAAAGAGGATTTTTTTCCGAAAAATGGGATTAAAGAGGATTTCATTTACTATTGAAAACTTTTGATATCATATGTGTATCTCGCGAATATTGAAGTAAAGTGCCCTCTAACAGTAGCACCTTTTATTTAACAAGTTTTTGTCATTTTTGTGTATACAAAATTTCTTTTATCTTACAGCTTAAAAAAATCTGTTGAACATTTAAGTACTTTCTACTGATGAAATACATCAGAAACAAATTCAAGAAGATCAAAGATTGAAAAATAGTTAAACTACAATTGAAAAAAATACTCATGTTTGAATTTTATTAAAAGTATTTTCAGCAGTAGGTAGATTTTGATTCATTATTTTCATCAAATTTTTTAGAGTATTATTTTCAGAACAGAACAGAAAGTTTTTGAAACACAAAAACTTGTCCATTTGAAAACCTACTTTTTCTGTTTTTATTTACTTAGAAGTTTAAATTTGTTTAAAATGTAATTTTAATATCTGAAAGCTTTCAGATGTTTAAAACAATGTTTAATGTTAGCCTTAAAAACGTTATAGTGTCAACAAATTAAAAAATCATATTTCACGGAAATAACAAAGGCATAATAACAAATAACAAAGATAACAATTTTTTATATAAGCAGTTTTCGAACATGTAAAACCAACTCATACAACAATCAATTCCAAATTAATTATACTTTATTAAGGGTTCCTAATATACGCTACTTTTTTGCATGTCAATTTCGATTTCCAAAATTTCGTTTCCACAACCACAACAAACATTCCGGTTCTAAAATGTTGCGTGTTCCGATATACTTTGCGTAGTCCGGATTTAAAGTGTGTAGCCCGAAATTTAAAAAAAATCTATTTTGTTGAAAATTCGTCTTTTTGGATGAAGTCAACTGTTTTTTATTTAAAATTAAAATATTTTTTTGGTGGAAAATTCAACTTATTGGTTAAAAGTTTAACTGCTTTGTTTATTTTTTTTAAATTAATCTTTTTGTTTGAAAACATAACGATTTTGTTGGAAAGTCATCTTTTTGGGTTGAAAATTTAACATTTTTCTTTTTTTTTTCTTTTTTGACTGATAAATCTTTTTTGGTTGAAAAATCAACTATTTTGTTAAAGATTCGTCTTTTTTGTATGAGCTCAACTGTTTTTTATTCACACATATCAGCTTTTGCATGTTTCTTGAAATCATTTTTTTTTTATTAATATTTTAGGTTGAAAATTTAACATTTTTGTCGAAAATTTTGCTCATTCTTGACTAAAAACTGTTTTGGGTTTAAAAAATCAACTATTTTGTTAAAAATTCGTCTTTTTGGGCAAATTAAACTATTTTTTTATTTTTAAATTATAATATTTTTGATTGAAATATCAACTATTACATGTTTCGTTGGGAATTTATCTTTTTTAGTAGAAAAGTTAATTAATTGGTTGAGAGTTGACCTACTTTGTGAAAAATTCATTTTGTTGTTGTTGAATATTCATCTCTTTGGTTGAAAACATAACTATTTTGTTGAAAATTCATCTTTTTGGGTTGAAAATTCAACATTTTGACATTTTTTTCTTTTTAGACTGATAAATCTCTTTTGGTTGAAAAATAAACTATTTTGTTAAAGATTCGTCTTTTTTGTATGAAGTCAACTGTTTTTTATTTAAAATTGAAATATTTTTTTAGTGGAAAATTTAACTTATTGGTTAAAAGTTTAACTGCTTTGTAAATTTTTTAAAAATTAATCTTTTTGTTTGAAAACATAACGATTTTGTTGGAAAGTCATCTTTTTGGGTTGAAAATTCAACATTTTGATATTTTTTTTCTTTTTTGACTGATAAATCTTTTTTTGTTGAAAAATCAACTATTTTGTTAAAGATTCGTCTTTTTTGTATGAGCTCAACTGTTTTTTATTCACAATTTGAATCTTTTTTGGTTGAAATATCAGCTGTTGCATGTTTCCTTGAAATCATTTTTTTTTATTAATATTTTAGGTTGAAAATTTAACATTTTGGTTGAAAATTTTGCTCATTCTTGACTAAAAACTCTTTTTTGTTTGAAAAATCAACTATTTTGTTAAAAATTCGTCTTTTTGGGTGAATTAAACAATTTTCAATTTTTAAATTAAAAGATTTTTTGTTGAAATATCAACTATTACATGTTTCGTTGGGAATTTATCTTTTTTAGTAAAAACGTTAATTACTTGGTTGAAAGTTGATGTACTTTGTTAAAAATTAATTTTGTTGATGTTGAATATTCATCTCTTTGGTTGAGAACATAACTATTTTGTTGAAAATTCATCTTTTTGGGTTGAAAATTCAACATTTTGACATTTTTCCTTTTTTGACTGATAAATCTCTTTTGGTTGAAAAATCAACTATTCTGTTAAAGATTCGTCTTTTTTGTATGAACTCAACTGTTTTTTATTTAAAATTTGAATCTTTTTTGTTTGAAATATCAGCTGTTGCATGTTTCCTTGAAATCATTTTTTTTTATTAATATTTAAGGTTGAAAATTTAACATTTTGGTTGAAAATTTTGCTCATTCTTGACTAAAAACTTTTTTGGGTTTGAAAAATCAACTATTTTGTTAAAAATTCGTCTTTTTGTCTGAATTAAACTATTTTTTATTTTTAAATTAAAATATTTTTGGTTGAAATATCAACTATTACATGTTTCGTTGGAAATTTATCTTTTTTAGTAGGAAAGTTAATTACTCGGTTGAGAGTCGACCTACTTTGTTAAAAATTAATTTTCTTGTTGTTGAATATTCATCTCTTTGGTTGAGAACATAACTATTTTGTTGAAAATTCATCTTTTTGGGTTGAAAATTCAACATTTTGACATTTTTTCTTTTTTGGTAGAAAAATCAACTATTTTGTTAAAGATTCGTCTTTTTTGTATGAACTCAACTGTTTTTTATTTAAAATTTGAATCTTTTTTGGTTGAAATATCAGCTATTGCATATTTCCTTGAAATTATTTTTTTTTATTAATATTTTAGGTAGAAAATTTAACATTTTGGTTGAAAATTTTGCTCATTCTTGACTAAAAATTCTTTTTTGTTTGAAAAATCAATTATTTTGTTAAAAATTCGTCTTTTTGTCTGAATTAAACTATTTTTGATTTTTAAATTAAAATATTTTTGGTTGAAATATCAACTATTACATGTTTCGTTGGGAATTTATCTTTTTCAGTAGAAAAGTTAATTACTTGGTTGAGAGTTGACCTACTTTATTAAAAATTCACTTTTTTGTTGTTGAATATTCATCGCTTTAGTTGAAAATTCGTCTTTTTGATAGAAAAAGAATCTTCTTGATTGAAAATTCAACTTTTTGGTTCAAAATGCAATATTTTTACTTGTATTAGGAATTTAAAGTGTTTAAATTTGAATCTATTATAAGCGCCTACATTAATTTTATTTGACAGCATTCACTTCCTTATTTTCGTGATAAATATCCTTATTTTCCCTGCTTTTAGAGCATTTTGGCCTGTGAAGCCTGTTACTTCTATGAAGATTTTTTGTGAGTTGCAACAACAGAATTGATTTATCTTTCGGGTTTAGTTTCTCGATTGAATTTTTTATCATTTTTTCATCGTCAACGATGTCCTTAAAAATTTAAAAAATAGCAAATAAATCGTATGTAAAATATTTAAAATTTGCCTCATCAAAAAGAATCTTCTTCAAAACGTCTTGTTTTCTAA
The DNA here is from genome assembly GCA_932195095.1 of Andricus curvator. NCBI lineage: Eukaryota > Metazoa > Arthropoda > Insecta > Hymenoptera > Cynipidae > Andricus > Andricus curvator. The sequence goes on along the minus strand of CAKNYM010053500.1, from coordinate 2,325,340 downwards.
TGTCTTTGAATATCTGTTTAGGATTCCTAAAAAATAAAGCAAAACTTTGTAAAAAAAAGGGTAAAAGGAAAAAATTAGACAAAGACTGTCAATTTTGAGTGTTTTAAAGGATATTCCAAATTAACCGGAAAAAAGGAGAAAAGGGGGAAGAAAGGGGACGGACTGTGATCCCTGATATTGGGTCTTAAAATATTGAAATGTACATTACAAGATAAATTTACTCTCTTATATTATCCTTTTCCTACTTTTTAGATCTATTAATATTTCTTCCAACGTCATCAATATAATTATTGAAAAGAATTTTCCAAACTTAAAAATAAAATTCAAATATATATTCGTAGACCCTGAATGGAATATAAGTTACATATACCGAAAAGAAAAATAAAGAGCCAGCCTTTCACGCCTTGTTTCCATCGCTCTGAAAATTAAGAACCTGTCACAAGAGTGTTTACAAAAGAGAGAAAATACCAAAAATATAATCCACGGCTTCTCCAGTACTATGTACACATAAATTTTTCAAAGGCAAATGAAATATTCTAAGAGCAGCAGATGAAAGAGTCAAGTACGCTTTTACAAAAGGAACAACACTGAAAGAATATCTAGACTCTACAGATCATATTTAAAACGGAATCTGCTCGCTGCATTTGGAAACAGCAATGTAAAAGATGTAAATTTGTATTGCCCATTTACCCAAGTAATAAAAATTACTCAAGGAAAATTTCAAGAAAAAAAACTTATTTAATTAGAAACTTCAAAAGCCAAATGATAAATTGGAGGCCAAAACTTTTCTCTTTATGGACACGGATAAAGTAGATCTGAATGTAGTTGTCACTTTTGAGTTTCCTCTTCCAAGATTAGATTCATTTGAGAAGATGAAAGGAGCTCACATCTCCAACTTTGAAATCAAGTATTTACATGTTCCAGAAATGAAAATATAATAATATGAAGGAAGACGAAAAAAAAGTTTGAATTAAAATGACTTCCTTTAAAAACTTTTGAAACTATTAGTTAAATACAATTTTATATTTAAATCACTTTATATTTAATAACAGATAATTTTAGGACTAAAAAGTATAAAAATTGCAAATTATCAGTTTCCGAAACTGCGAAAATTGAGACTCAAAATTTAACAATTTAATGTCGTTTTAATCGAGAACGAAAATTGACCGCCATTGAAATTAAATAATTAGAACTCTTAAAACTGAAAACTTTTTCATTTGCAGTAATCAAAACTAAACTGCAAATTAAAGCACTCAAAGTGCAACTCTTTTGAATTTTAAACTTTTAAAATTGAAGCATAGCAAATTTTCAATTCACAAATTTTGAATTTAAGTACTTAATCATTTACACGCATCAACTTGGAGGTTTTAACACTTTCCAATTGAATTTTTTCAATTAAATCCCATTAAAGTGCAAATCTTTAATTTTGAACTTTTAAAAATTGAACAGATCAAAGATTTCTTGTTTTAAAATATAAATCCATGCTATCAAATGCACTAAATTAAAATTAATATCCTTTCTTGCAACTCACAATAATAGAAATGGTCAGTTTAAAACATGTCCCTCTTTCAATTCAGAACAAAAATGAAAAAAAGTTTCCCCTTTTATCTGAAGATTAAAAATACAAATTTGCCCCTCGTCCACTGAAAAAATGTTGAAAATAAAAAATTGGCCTCTTTCAATTCAACAAAAAATAAAACCAAAATTTCTTCCCTTCCATCTTCATAGAAAAATTAAAAACAAAAAAAAATATCCTTCTTCCAATTAAGAAAAAATTAAAAACCGAAAATTCATTTCTTCAAACTGAATAAAAATGTTAAAAATAAAGAATGTCCCTCTTCCGAATCAGAAAAAAAGTAAAAATAAAAAATTCTTCCCTCAAACTCAATAATAATGTTAAAAAACTCGGTGAAAATCTTAAAAATATAAAGTATCTTTCTGTTGATTCAATACAAATTAGAAACTAAAGTGTCCTCATTTCATACTCAAAAAAAAATCGAATAGGAAAATTTCTTCCTTCTATTTTAAAATTAGAATTTTGAAATTCAATCGTTTTTTTATACATAAAGCCTTTTAAGTTAAATTAAATTAATAATGGTTAAATTGTTATTTATACATAAATATTCGAAACTTTCACTTACAAATTAAACATTTTTTAAATGGAACAATTAAAATCGCAAAGTTCATAGTTTAAACTTAGCACTCTGAAATTTTAACGATTCAAAAATTAATTTTCAATAAATAAAAATAATTTTCAGACAATGAAACAAACTTTTAACCAAAAAGATAAACTTTCAAGCACGATGATTGATTTTCTACCAAAAAAAAATTAATTTTTAACAAAATACATGAATTTTTAACCAAATATTTGTATTTAACAAATTTTTCACCTAATAGTTAAATTTTCCACCAAAGAAATGAATTTTCAACCAAAAAGACAAATTGGTCACCGGTAAGCTTAATATGCTACCACAAAAGACGAATTTTCACCAAAATAGTTGAATCCTCAATCAAAACAGATTAATTTTTTCTACCATAGTAGATGAATTTTGAACCCAAAAAGACGAATTTTTAACCAAAAATAATGAGTCTTTAAGAAAATTGTTGAATTAAAAAAAAAAATAAATTATATCAAATTAACTTCGGATTCAGTTTATCAAAAATTCCCTGACTTTCTTAGGTTTTCATTGACATTCCCTGACCAGTTTTAAATTCCCTGACTTTCCCTGTCTTTCTGGAATTTCCATACTTTAGCAACCCTGTTCATGCAATAAAATAAAACGAACAAGAATTGTTTATTGGTTATTTTATGAAAACGATGCTATTTATATTGATAATTCAAAAAAGTCGTACTTCATAAAGAAAATTTTATCATGCGCCTCTGAACACATTTCTGGTTCAGCGATCGTGGTTGGTTTCAATGGAAGTCCACACCGCATACGGCTGATTAAAATCCAGCCACCCAAGCGATTTGAAGCGACAAAGTCTAAAATTCCGGACCTGACGGTCTACCCGACTGGAAAACGTGTTCTCCCCATGAAGGATCAATTTAAAAAACATAAAAAAATAAAACATAAATAAAAAAACTCTTTCAACATTCTCATCACACGAGGATTTTGTTTTCCAAGTATAATAATTCAATATCGAGTTCAAAATTGAACAATTTTACACCTGGAACTTCAAAATTAACAATTTCAAAGTAAGCTTCCGAAAATGGGTCACCTCTCAATTTAAAAACGTTCAAAATTAAAAATTGGAATGAAGCGTTCAAAAGTGAAAAACTTCAATGTGTAATATGTCAAATTAAAAACCTTCAAATCAATAAATTTCAAATTCAAAGTCATAAAAAATACCAATTTTAAGCTAGAATCCTAATGCAGCTTTCAAAATTAAAGAATTTCAAATTATAGGGTTCAAAATTAAGAGATTAAAAAGGCATCATTCGGAATTGAAAAAATTGGAATCTGATGCGCTCAAAACCTAAATATTAAATTTAAGGCTTTAAAAAGCACACATGTGAATAATTTTTAACTGGAAGCTTCAGAGAACAAACAATTTTGAGTAGCAGTCGTTCAAGAAACTACATTTTTCCTAAACAAACTTTTTTAATACAACATTTAAAACTGAATAACGTAAAAAAGTAATAGGTACTCAATTTTAAAAACGTAAAGTTAAAAACAATTAGTTTAAGTTATTGAAACTGAAAAAATTCAAATTTATGTATTTATGTATTTTATTTTATTCCTAAAAATGAATTGAGTTTATCGAACTTGAAACATGAAAATGGTTGAAATTAAATTGACCAAAATTTGCTCGGATTTCAGCAAAATTGATCTGATAAATTTTGCTAAATTTAATATAAACTAAAAACTGTAATAAGTTCAAAAAATATATAAATCTATCACGCTTACCATAAGCTGTTATTTTCTTACGAACTAGAAAATTTCTGAAGAATTCCGCGTCAAATGAAACAATGAATATATTATGCAACTTAGATTGGTCTTCTTCTGCAACTTAAATTAAAATAATTTAAATTGCAATACAATTTTTCTTACCTTAATATGCGATAGTTTAGTAGTGTTAGATAGTTAAGTGATTTCACTCGATTTTTCAATAAAGTTGTATTAAAAAATGTAAAAAAAACTCATTTTAATTAGGTAGAATCTCAAGTGCAAATAATGAAGTGAAGAGTATATTCATAACAAATGTCGCTAAAAGTATCTTTAATTGCAAGTTTAAAATTACTTCAAGCTCGCTATTATTTCGCGATTGATTGAAAGATAGTGACTTCCCTGTTTCCAGTCTCTAGAAAGCAATTTGCCATTCGAAACTCGTAACTCGACGTTTTAGATTCAACCAAGCATGTAAATTAAGCGCAATGCGAATCTGTTAGGTACCAACGAAACAGGCCACACTTTTAACTAATTAAAAAATGAAAAAAGAGGTCCCCTCGTAAGCCAGTATTTTATTTTTTAGATAAATTGTATGTTGCACAGATAATTTGATTTTTACATTTAACTAACACTTTGTAGCTATTGCAGGCGTCCCAGCTGGTTGAATTTTTAAATTACATTATGTTTATAAAAAGCACTTTGCAAGACTATTTTAATATTTTTACATCATTTTATTTGGAAAAATTCTAATAAAGATTCATTTAGTTATTGCGGGAATTTTTAATTTATCAAATATTAGCGAAACAATAAAAAATCAACTGTTTTATTTACAGGGCTCAATAATTTACACATACCAAATGGAAGCTTTTAACACTTTTCAATTGAAAAATTTTAATTTAAATGCAAAATTTAAAATTTTATAACTTTTATAAATTGAACAGTTAAAAAATTTCTAATTGAAAAATAAATACACGCTATTGAATATATACATGATATATAAATTAAAGAATGAATAAATAAATTCATAAATTTCAAAAATTATATAATTTTAAACAGTTTTAAGTTATAAACATTAAAAATTGAACGATTTAAATTTCCCTTATCCGAACATTTCTTAAATTAGAAGTTAAATTATTTAAATTTTAAGTCGTTCCAAATCAATAATTGTTCCTTCGTCCTTTACACATAACAATTTATTTTTTATTTTTAAATATTCTGATAAAATTATTTTTATTAAATAAAAAATCATCTAAAATTTTCCCAGTTTAGATTTTTTTAACTTTTAAATATCTTTTGAATGATTCGAATTTTTCCTAACATTAAATATTCTCTTCAAATTAATTTTTCAAAATAAAAAATTAATCAGAATTTTTCCAAGAATCTCAATAACATTTTTTTATAATCTTGAAACCTTTTGAAGTCCTTAAAAAACTTCAATAATGCATGTGAAAATCTTCAAAAATCTACATTTCGTTTCAAATTTTAAATGATTTTACAAATTTGAGAACTTTTAAATATCTCTCAAAATTATTGGAATGTTTCCTAAAATTTTGTTAAATCCTGCAAAAGTAAAAAAATTGTCTTAAAATCTTCCAAATTCTTTTTTGACATTTTTGACGATTTTGGCAATCTTTTGAAATCTTTTCAAATATTCTCTTAAAATTGATTTTTCGGAATATAAGAAGATTTTAAATTTTCTTAGGAATCATAAGAAAAATTTCGTCTATTCTTTTGAAACCTTTAAAAATTATTAAGAAAATTGTACGTTTTGTATTCAAAGTTTTCTAAAATCTTAATATTTCATAAACTTACTCAAATGTGTTCTAAATGAATCATTTTGTAATTGTTATTTATAAATCAAAAGTCAACACATTTACTGACACGATTCAAAGCTTTCTATTTTAAACAATTCAATTTCGAATTGTTTAATTTTGACTATTTGATTTATAATTGCCCATTATAAATGAACAGTCAAATATTGCTAAATATGAAACAATTGTTTATTTTTTTATTTTTTCAATTTCAAATTGAATGGGTTAAAAATACAATATTTTAGACTAAAAACATATTTGAACAGAATTTTAGAATGAATAAAAGCGTTATATAAAGTGATTTTAAAATTTAAAATAGCTCATAAAGTTTCAATCGTAATGGATTTATTTAACTACTAGGGCTTTCGAATTCAAACAGCTTTAATTTTCAACGTTAAAATCAGTTAATTGTTTAATTTTTATCAGATGCAGAATCGTCTTGTAAAATCAATTGTTGTTCAATTTTTAATACTCGAACTGCAGTTCAATTTTAAAAATCATTAATCAACTTATATTGACAGTTGACTAACTTGAAACGTTTTGTATAAAAAATTCTCAATTTTAAATGCTTTTAATTGTTTAAGACTTCAAAACTGCATTGTAAAGTGAATGACTTCACAATTGACAAAGTTAACAAACAAAATTAACACGAATAGTGGAACCTGGAAAAGGGACGGTATTTGTACCGAAATTTCGTTACAAATAGCCGAATTTGTTCGGTACAAATAGAAACTGCCAAAAACAAATTGAAATCGACATTATTTTAAATTGCATTATATCAAGTGATATGAAATTTATTTCAAGTGATTCGATAGATTTTTCTTCTAAAAATTTGTAAAATACCCGGTCGAAACATAAATTCACTTATAATAATAATTCATTTATAAAGTATATTATTATTTTGTATAATGTAGAGAAATTATTAAGTTTTTATTTAAATTTCAGACTGTTTACTTAATCAATATGGAAGCTCTTGTATCCATACAATGTACCTCGATTATGGTATATCGCTTCTTTAATTTATACATAAAGATATTCCAGTCGTTTCTACATCGCTGCTTAGTGTGCTCATCCGAAGAGATTAAAAAACTTCTACTTTCTTTTACATTTTATACTTAGTTTTTTTCTTGCTACGCTGAAATGAGAAGCTTGACCGGACTTAACTAATGGAAAAACATGGAAATGGGAAACGCGCTTTTCGCAAGGAAAATCCCCCGAGTATTTCTATCTCTAATTTTTTAAAACGCCCACTTAAGTTACACTAGAAATATTTAAACACTTTTAGATCATATTTAAAATTGACAAATATAGTTTTTGTAACTTCTGGTAGATAATTAAAGGACGCACTTATTTTTAAGTAATTTATTCGGGACAAGACCCAGGCGGAAAAATTATATATGGTGAAACAAATTATATATGATTTTTATTTGTTTCATACATTATTTTGTATAAAATGAATTAAAATTATACATAATTTTTTCAACTCTGTATAATCTTTCCGCCTGGGGAGATTTAGAAGAAGAATCCAGAAGGAACTTATTAGCGAAATAAAGAAATAATCCGATTATACCAAGCCAGAAATGCTATAATGCCATTTTGATTTTATCAAGACATTATTGCGATGCCTGCACGCGATATTCTTATCACTTTATTAGCGCGTGGGAAAGACCAATAAAATGTTTCATGAAACTGCCAAGGATTCTTTATCTGTGTATATTTTACCAATTACAAACCCAGGCGGAAAAATTATATATGGTATATATATATATATAGTTTGAAGTATTATATATAATATACTTCACACTATGTATGAACTATACATAATTTTTCCGCCTTGGAACTAATGATTAATTATGATATAGATACGATGTACATAAAAAAATGACTTACAGTTTTGACACCTAAGTTTCTTATAATACCCCTTATAAAATCTCTAATAATTTACCCCTAAAGTACATTATGTTCACAATTGAAGCGGGGAATGCCTAATTTTACAGAAGAGAAAAAAAACCTTTCCAGAGGAACAATTTATAACCAATTAGGTGAATTATTTTTTTCCTTGTGTAGGGGGAAGATCAGTTTAATAAACACTGTGTGGCAAAATATATAGCACATCATGCGTACCCGGATCCTACAAAAGTTTCCCTGAACATTCCCAAGAAAGGTTCGGGTAATGTTCGTAAAAATGTTCACATTATATTAATTTCATTAATTGAATTTCTCACGAATTTTCCTGGAACCTTCCTTGATACGAGGATATTTACCTACTTCTGGGAACCTTCCTGGAACATTTTTCGGAATTCTCCGAACCTTCCATTGAAATATTCCAGGAATATTCAGGGAAACTTTCGTGCTATCCGGGCATGAAATAATCTAAAGGAAATGACGATGGACTTGGCAACATTTAGCTTTCCCTGGCATTATTCCTAAAAAAGTACATGAATCGCTAAAAAAATCACTATCAATAACTAAAATAACAAATTGTTATATATGCATCATTTTACATATTTAATATTATTTTAAACTAGCAATCATTATTCGCGAGCTATGCGCGCATTAAGTTTCTTATTAGCAGTCAGATTCTTGATATAAATGTTTCAGGGTGACCTCTAAAAACAAAAACAAATTCCTGGTCATTTTCCGGTTATCAAAAATTTTTCCAAGTCATAAGAATTTGAGTTTTTATACTTGAAAAACATTTTCAATTTAAATATTAAATACTTGACTACAAAATGATTGTATTCAATGCATTATAACTCTTAAAAATTTTTAAATTTTTAATTAAGTTCATTTATAATAAAAAAGTTTGAAATCATATAATTTCTTTTCCTTAAATATTTTCAGGTTAAAAAAATGAACATATTCTTATTAATTCCAAAAAATTAGCGTTCAGAAATGGACTGCTGGGATCTAACAACCGACCCGGTAAAAGTCTTCCAGACCAGTCCTATAAGCCGAAAAATTTGTTTGAAAGATTTCAAAAGAGTTGAAATATTTGCAAGAGATTTAAAGGATTGCAAGGAATTCATAGCATTTTCAAGAATTTTAATTACTTTAAGGAATATTCAAAGCTGTTGAACGTTTCAAGGAATTTAAAAAGATTTTAAAGATTTTTAGGCAATCCAAGGAATTTCACAAAATAAGGGATTAAGGGATTTAATATTATGTTGGTTCAAAGATTTCAAGGATTGTTAAAAGATTCGAGCAAAATGTACAGGATTGCAAAAAATGGTCTAACCTTTATAAGGATTTTGACAGATTTCATAGGATATAAAAGGTTTTAGGGTATTTTTACGATATTTGAAGTGATTTTGAACGAATTTCAATAGATATAAAAAATTAGAATAATTTTATAATATGTCTATCAATTCCAAAGAATTTCACAAGAATTAAGGGATTTCGTAGTATTTCAAAGATTTGAAGATAATTTCAACTATTTCGGTTTTTATGAGAATTTTCAAACTTTGCAAATATTTCATCGGATTTTTAAGGGATTTTATGAGATTTTTGAGGATTTCAGTCATTCTAAGGGATTAAAGGATTTCAAAGGATTTCAAAGATTGGAAAATATTTTCAATAGATTTTAAGAATTTGAAGGGATTTCAAACGATTTTAAAGATTTAAGGGTATTTTAAAAATTTCCAAGGAATTTTCAATAGATTTCAAGAATTTGAAGGGATTTGAAGGAATTTCTGAGCATTTTATAGATTTTAGAGTATTTAAAAGATTCCAAGGAATTTCCAAGCCCCTAAAAAAATTTCAAAGTATTTCCAAGGATTTTAATGATTTTAAGGAATTCAAAAACATTTTATGCGATTTTAAAGGGGTTTCTAGAATTTCAGAAGATTTGGAAGAATTTTATAGAACCTATAAGGATTTAGGATATTTCAAAAGAATCCAAGGGATTTTTAAAGTATTCTAATTGATTTAATAAGATTTCCGAGGATTTCAATGATTTTAAGGGATCTTAAAAGCTCTTAAGGTATTTCAATAGATTTTCCAGGATTTCAGGAAATATCATCAGATTTCATAAAATTTTACGGATATCAAAAGGGAATTTTAATAGAGTGTCCCAGATTTAAGGGTTTTTTAATTTTTTTTTTAATTTTAAGGAATGTTTTTGATTGATGTTAAAAAATTCATAAATAAATAACCGCTGAATCCCGTGCATAAATTTCAAAAGGGCTCTAGTGGGACTCTGACTAGTTGTCCCTATCTCTAATCGGGCTTTAGTGAGGAAAAATAGTCGGGCCCTATTTGGAACGTAACGCCTTGGCCATGTGGGCCCTACTAGACTTTCTAGTAGGGTTCTGCATTAAAATTTAAATGAAGAGTGGTTTTTTATTGATTTAATGATTCAATGATCAATTAATATTAGGATCGACAGCAGCAGCTCGGATCTTTCGTCCAACCTCCTCAGCATTGGGGAGAACATTTCTGAATTCCATGAGGAAGACTTTTTCATTAATAAACTGTCCTGTTGGCAGTTTAAGGGGGTCTTTCTATTTGACCGGACCAAATCGATTTTTTTTATTTTTTGATGGTATATGGTATGTGGAATTTGTACGCAAAGGGATTTGTTTGGTTCGGACTTTTTAACGAAGCTGCAGCAGGGTCAACTGCGCAGAGCGGAGAGTACTCAGCCGCACGCTGTGGAGGGCCGCCTCGGCTGTCAGGCCGGTAGGTCATAAATGTGTATAGTAGAGTCATTGTTCGTCTCAAAAAGGTTTTCCTTCCCCAATACGATGTTCCGAAAGCATTTATAGATTTGTATTCAAGTTCTAGTCAAAATTTTCAGTGTTACGTCCATGATCTAAGTATACACGGTCTAGCCTTAAACGCGTTTTTTTCAAAACACGATTTTTTTAAATGGCTAAAAAGATTTCGTCAAAAACACTGGACCGATTAAGTTCAAATTTGGAGGATATATTGAGCAGATGTTTGGCTGTAGCCCGAACTAAAATAAATAAATAATAATGATTTTTGAATTTTTAGCAAGTCAAAAACTACCCCCAAAAAATTCAAAATTCGCAAACAAAATTTCAAATGGGCGCCATTTTGTCAATTTTCAATATTTTTTATTTTTTTTCAGTCACGGCTATAGCCGTACTCGTATATTTTAAGAATCTCCTCAATTCTTTTGTTTGAGATGACCTGGAGCAGCTGAATCATGTCTGCCAAGTGAAGGTGTCGTTTCCGGGATACATTTTTTGAAATGCTACAGCGCCCCCTATTATTTCTTTTTTAATTGGTGATCATTTATTTTTTTCAGTTTAAGATCTGCTTAAAAATATAAAAAACCTTCCATTCAATTTTTGTACATTTACTTATTTGACATTTTTTGTATTATAATATAGGAGAATATTATTTTTATACTGAGTTATTGTTAGATCATATATTCACTATTAAATTATTCGTATAATTAAAATATGTTAAATGATTAATACATTATTTACCTTCTACATGATCTTCCGAACGAGCAGCTCCAAGTATCATAACGTACCTCACTGTCATCGCATTCCTGTTCGACTTTTTTTCATTAAGCGGAACTTTTTGCCCTGAAATCGTCCCTGCTCTTGCAGGCGCTTTTTCTCTTCCATCGTGAAGTAGAATAATATGTCAAACACAATACAAAATTACATTAAGAAAATAAAAAACACAAAACTTAAAAGCTCTGGCGAAGCACTGGACATAACTGGACAGAACCTCTTTAACTTTAACTGACACATACGTGCCTTTTCCCGAATAAAATGTTCAATAGTGCCCTAAATGAAGTTTTCGAGAAAAACGCGTTTACATAGACACAAAAACAACTATTTCTGCACACTAAAACCATAAAAAATTCTTTTAAAAATTTGCTTGAAAATAAAAATTAGGTTTTTTACGTTTCGTCTTGGACTGACTTACCGGACTCGTCAGTAGAGCAATGTGAATCAGTCCAGCCTTAGACATTACATTTTATAATTTAATTGACCTAAATTCCATTATAATGTACATATATTTTCCAAAAAATTGTTATGTTTGTTTGTAAATTTGGTCAATTCTGCAGTGAATATTATAATGCATTTCAACCACGGCTAGGGGCTGAAACTTAATATATTCGACAAAAATTTTAATTTTTTTGTTTAAATTCACAAAAATTAACGATGTTCCGGCCACGGATAGGGGACCTATACCGCGTGAATCGAGTTTGATTTGAACATCGCTGAGTAATCACATATATAATAAAACTACACTGAAAGATTTTGAAACAAACTTTTTTATTTTAATAATCTTCATGGAGAACAGATTTTGAATTACGAATCAGAAGAATTTTTATTTTCTGATTCGAGAAGGAACCATTCTGGTCTGAAATTGCGGCGAAACTAATACGTTTTTCTAAGTTTCAAAGTTTCAGTAATACGAAACTTAGAATTTTAAAGAGAGGTCATAGCCATAAAACCCGACATCGCACTGAATAAACTTGTACCTAGAGGCTACATCTTGACAAAACTCCTCGAGTTTTCTTTCCCCTTGTTTGAAAACCCGGTTGATAGATTCAGGAAAAATTATTCCTGAAGGGATTTTTTTTCCTTGTTTTGTAATTGTAGTAGACGAGATGTTATTTTCTTTAGTATAGTAAGGTTTAAGTGATCAGCCTTATTTCTACTAAAACGAAGCTTTTATCTAAGCAATGACTCTTTGGGAGAAAAAATTTCTCTTAGTAATTCAAACATTCTTTTTGTTTTTTTATTTTAAACTAGTTATTGTAATGAAGATAAAAATAATTTTTTAATTCCCCTTCCGCTGTTTGGATGAAAAAAATTATTTTTAAATTTCATTACAATTTAACATTCATATGTGCAACAGTCATGAAGAACTTGTCTTATTTCTCCACAAATCGAAGCTTTTAAGCGCTCTTGATTTAGGAAATTGAAATAGAATAATTAATAAATTTCTTATTTTAATTCCTTTTTTTAAACCAAAAAACTCCTTTTTAAGTTTCATTACATTGAAAGTAATTTAACATTTATATGTGCAGCCACCTTAAACAATTTGTCTCATTTCTCAAAAAGCCTCTATTTGTTAAATGTTGAATGTCAAATTATCATAAAATTTGAAGAGATTTTTTGATCCAAAAAGGGGGAGGTGGTAAAACAATTATTTTTATCTGAATAACAATAAATATTTTAAAATGAATAAACAAAAAGAAAGTTTGAATTACAAAGGGAATTTAATCATTCTACTTCTTTCTCCTAAATCGAGCGTGCTTAAAAGCTTCCTTTTAGTAGAAATAGGACTAATTATTTAAACCTTAATGTACTAAAGAAAATGACATCTCATCTACTACAATTAAAATAAAAGGAAAAATAAACCCCTTCAGGAATTCATTTTCCAAAATCTATCAACCGGTTTTTCAAATAGGGTTGAAGAAAGTTAATAGAATTTTGTCAAGATGTAACCTCTAGGTACAAGTTTATTCAAGGCGGCGTTGTCGGGTTTTACGGCTATGACCTCTGTTTAAAATTCTAAATTTCGTATTACTGAAACTGTGAAACTCAGAAAAACGTGTCAGTTTCGCCGCGATTTCAGAACAGAAGGTTCCTTCTCGAATAAAAAAATCAAAATTCTTCGAATTCTTAATCTTAAATCCGTTTTCCATGAAAATTATTGAAATAAAAAAGTTTTTACATTCTCATCATAATGAGAAAGTATTGGTTTTATGTGAAAAATG
>CAKNYM010053500.1:2257827-2297907 GCA_932195095.1 Andricus curvator | reverse complement strand
GCACAATATACTATTAGATGAAGATTCAATTTTTTGGATGAAAATTTCTCTTTTTTGTTGAAAATTCATGCATTTTGTTGAAAGTTCGTCCTTTTTGGTTGAAAATTCATCTTTTTCTTGAATATTCATTATTTGTTGTTGCACATTAAATTTAGTTATAAATGCTGGATTTTGTTAAAAATTTCGACTTTTTGGGTATAAAATTAATCTTCTCGGTTGAAAATTCATCTTTTTGGTTGAAAGTTGAACTCCTCTGTTGAAAATTTATTTTTTTAGTTAAAAAAAAACAATTTTGTGCATATAAAATATTATATAAGAGAGTGTCGTACAGGTTGGGACACAGTATAGTTTGAGACAGCGCGTTTTTCTCCATGTCTTTGCACTGGTGCCACCTGCTGTTAATTAATGTTCTAACTGAAAATTTAACTATTTCAGTTCTTTGTTTAAAAATTCAAGTATTTCGTTAAACATTGATTTTTTAAAGTTGAAAATTGGAATTTTTCTCACTCTGGAATTTCAGTTTTTCTAAGGCATTCCTTTTTTTAGAAATATTATGTCGGTTATGACTGACCTACGACTTTCAATTAGAAATATATCAACTTTGACTTAATATAAGTGAATGAAGTTGTGTAAAAAACAAGTTTGGATCCGAAAAAGTGGATTATTTTGATAAGAAGTTGATAATCAGAATGTTAAACAACGGTTTGATATCCTGGGATTTATTGTGTGGTTTTCTCAGTAGGGTGATCAGGGGTGTATTGCCGATACCTTCAGAAAAATAAGAATATTAATTTATGTATTTATTGTTTGATAACAACGATAAATTCAAGTGAAAGGGCAGATTTGTTCGGTATTCAGACAGTACCTGGTATATTATGATTTCAGAATAACTTATCAAAATTCAGTGAACGACACCCTACATTTAGTGAACGACACCTGTACTGATTTTGAATTCAAAAGAATTTAGAAAGTTATTCGCGAGAAATATTATGTAATTTGGTTACTTCAGACAATTATTATCATTTTATATAATTATGGGTGTTTTTATAAAAAAAGATAAAATTTTTGTCAAAAAGTAAAATCTTCGATCAGTTCAAGAATTTGCCAAATACATTCTGGGGTGTCGGTGATTGATTTTTGAAGTTCGGAAATCTAAAACTAACTAAATAGATACTGAACATTGGAGATTCGTAGAAAGAGATTTCCTAGGAATGAAGAAAGCAAACAGCAATAATAAGAACATAGATATCAATAATAAAAGTGCGTATAATTCGCTGTTCACTGGTTTTGAAAGTACGATAAGAACATTACAAATATATTAAATTTACTTGAGTTCGAAAATAATATTTATTTAATTATATTGCTAAACATAATTAACTAACCCTCGAAAATACTACAAGATAAGAAATATCTTTTTTTCTAACTGTCAGAGGACTTTCAAATTAACATCACTAATTTTTACCACAGCAAATCCTAGGGATATTATTCATCTGAAGTTGGATAAAAATGTTTCAAACAAATGACAACTGCAATTATGCGACCACGGATAATTGTAGTTTTCAACTGTTCGACACGTTTGTACTAATCTTCAGATAAATTATATCTCTGGGACCTACTGTGACAGTGTCAACATGTCCTTCTGTAGGTGGCAACAAAAAGTATTGTTTGATGAATATAAATTTACTAATTATGAATATTGATATGTAACTTACAAAGATAATAGAATATTCACGAATATTTTAAATCCCCGTAATTTTAACAAAAGCATTGTTGTTGCACGGTGTTGTTCACTAGAAGGGTGTTTGAAATGCCCCTGTTTACCCTACATATATTTCTAAAATACCAAGAAACCAAGAAAAAGTTACATTTTGAAACGGTAACGATAACGATAACATTTTTTCGTGATGTAGCGGTAACGATAACCAGTTCCTTTAAAAACGTAACTTATCCATCACTGCGGATATCCTATAGGAACATTTGATATACCCCACTAACATTTAAAAAATATGCTCTCATATTTAGATTAACTTTTCACCCTGGAAAGAGAAACTTTGCGGGGAAAACAAATATGTGAGGTCAAACACGTGTTTACATATTCTCAAAGGGAACAGAGTTCATTTGAGAATTTCAATCACTTTGAGAGGATTTAACATCTACAAAACGTAAATGTATTATATTGGGAAACGTGTTGCTGCATTTGACGTTCGTTTTCGCATTTTATAATCAAAACAATTTTGACATGGGAGCACGTGTGTACATATATACTGTGTTAGCTGGATTAATTTTCCGCCAAGCAAGTGCAATGTGAATATTTCGGCAACAGTGCATATCCAATCTTGATGGTGAATAAGACTCATTTCTATAGAAAAAAGGTTCAAGCGAACTTATATAGCTGCACTATGCTGCAAAAAGTTAATCACAAAACTTTAATGAGATGCTTGTATGAATAGTGAATTTCACTTGTTTTGAATATTTCAAAAATAATTCAAAACTTTAGTGCACAACAACGACCAAATTCGGCCATTCTTGTTTCTTGGACACTCAGAAAAATATTTGTCTCGAATTGAAGAAACCGTTCCTCTAACACAGTGTTTTTAAGTTAACCAAGAATAACTTCAAAATGAAGTAAATTATTTTTAATTTAAGACAAATTTTCATTTGAACAAAAAACAATTTCTTTGACCTAAGGGAACTGCTTTGAATCAAAGAAACTTTTATTTGACTGAGAGCCAATAAATATTTTTCTTTGATTCAAAGAATCTTTTAAGAATGCCAAAGAATAAAATTTGCGACACTATAAAATTCCCGAAATAGAAAATATTTGGAATACAAAAGTCCCGCAATTATAAATTATTATTTTCCCAACAGAAAATTGCCGAATTATAAAATATCCGACAAGATTTTGATCGAAGAATTTTTTTAAATGTTTTTTTTTATTATTGATTGAAGATTTCATTATTGTATTTTTAATAAATAAATAGTTTTGATCAAAAAACAATTTATTTAATTGTTCAGATTCGGGAATTTCCTAGTTTCCGGAATTTCACAGTGCCGGGTATTTTATAATGCGGCAATTTTCTGTCGAAAATTGTATTATTCCGAAATTTTCAAATTCAGTAAGATTATAAACATTTCAGGAATTTTATTATTTGGAAAGTTTCCAATTTGGGATTTTTATATTTCGGCAATTTTCTATTTCAAACATTTTCTTTCTCGGTATTTATCAGTCGTCCCAATCTTTTTTCTGAGTGAAGATTTGAATTATTTTTGTAAACTAAGAAATTTTTATTTAAATATTATTTCCTTTCCTGAGCTTTGGTCTTTATGAAATTCTATATAATTATTATGACACTACAAAATAATTTTTTTAATATAGTTTGATTTTGTTTTGAATTTTAAATAGAAATGTTTGCACGTGTGCTTGTCAAAATTTAACAACTTTTGTTTCCTAGAGTTACAAACTATTTTTTTTCTAATTTAGGATTTGTTTTTGGACTTGAAGAGAAATTTAAATTTAAATTGTATTTGAATTCAATGTCTCTATTGAATATTATAGTTTCGGCTACATTTGAGTTTTAATTCCTCAGCACTTGAAATTTTATATTTTTAGGTATAAATTATAAAAATCTAAATATTTCTCATATGAATTTAAAATTCACGAGCGCCAATATCTCAATTATCAAAACTCGAAGTTTACAAGGCCCAAAAATAGGAACAATCCATTTGTACGGAAACTGAAATTTTAATCATAATTTTAATTTATAAGCTTCACCAATTTTCGGTAAATTCATCAATGTTTGAATTACCATTTTTTACAAACAAATAAGTTTTCATTCCATTTTTTGTCAATTCAGGACTGATTCTATCTAATTCTTTTATGTTTTTACAATAAATAAAGGCTAGTCTTTGAATTATTTAAAAATAAATTAGCTCTAACATTCGTAAACGTCCATATTTTTATTATTTAAAATTTTCTTTCATGCACTTTTTGTTCTTTTATTTTATACAAAGTCTTCCAAGTTGGAATGCTTTTCAAATTTCCGTTTCTATAAATTAAATTGCTTCTGAATTCGATACATTTTTAGTCTGATTAAGTTCGAAATATAAAATATTAGAAAGGTAGTACAGCAAAACGAATCAACCCACATTTTATCGAAAATGAGATTAATAGGTAAAAAATTCTAAATAATTCAAATCAACATCATGACCAAAGGAAATTTTTATAACTCGCTTTTTTGATCAAGCCAAAAAAAACCAAAACCCGCAAAAAATTATTAATTGTACCCAGACCAAAATTACATGTGTTCCGCAGATTTTATGTCGCTAAATCCGAATCCGAAAACTAAATCCTAATTCTAAATTTTTAATTGAATTGAGAAATTGATTTTTAACTACTGTCCAAAGAAGTAAAAATACGACGCAACCTTAAAATAAAAGCTATAATTAAGTCGTTCACTTACTCGGAACCGGTTAACTTTTTTTAATAAACTTTTTTCGCCTTCATTCCGCAACTAATAATCTAGAAATAAAATTCTCAGTTATTAATTAAACTAGAAATTAGATTTTGCAGAACGTTCCTGTCTCTCCTGAAAATCTGGAAAATGTATATTGATTCGTTTTGCTGTGCTACCCTTCATTTCTTTGCACTCATCTTAAAGTAAAAATGTCAACTTACAGGTTCCATTTGCTAATTGTAAACTGAAAATGTTAGTTTTTTTAAAATTAAAAAGCACTACAATTTCGATTTTTTCAACTTACAAGCTAACCACGTAAAGATGAACAAATATAGAGACAAAATTTTTAAAATAAAGTACTTTAATTAAGAGATAAAATATATAGGGAAGACCACCCAACAGACAGTAGAAAATCATTAATTAGAAATACTAATTATGTAAAATGATCCATTTATTTAATTAATTATTAAGACAATATGCGTGTTTATAAATTAAAATTCAGTTAATTATTTTACATGTATTTGTGATTTAATTGATACTGCAAGTTCATTATCTACTTTAGGATGATCTCCCCTATACAGGAGCAGTGGGGTAAATATAGACAAAAATGGGGTAAAATAGTAAAGAAGTTGTGAGGATCGCTAATATTCATCAATTTCTGAAAACTTCTTTCTTTATCTCAAAAACGAGGAAACATTAGTCATTGATTACATTTTTTTAAACTATACAAGGATTTTATTTTTATTCAATGAAAAATTAATATTACCTAAACTTAAAAAAAAATATGACCTGATTAAATATTCAGAAACAATGCTGGATTCTCATTCCCGATTCGGTATAGAAATATCGAATGCATTTCGTTCTCTTTGTCTATCAACTTTGTTTGACACAGAAACCAAATATAAACTGGCGGTCGGATAATTTCGTCAAATAAAGTTAGAAACTTCTGCGAAGCGTATTTACGCATTCGAGTGAAGTTGAGATGTTATTATTTTGGAAAGGAATTCCGCCGATACGAATCTATAAAACACGATAAAGTTAGAAGTTCAATTATAATAATTACAATAATAATTCAAACTTGGGTTTCAAAATTCCCTGACTTCTCCTCGATCAATTTTTCATTTCCCCTGACCATTAATATTCAAAACTTTTAGAAATTAACGAATTAACGACTGGAAAACAAACAGCTTTAAACGAATTTTCAAAATTAATAGAAAAACTCCATTAATATTCAAAGACCAGAACTTTAATCTTGTAACATTTTTAACATAGAATCTTTTATGAACTTAATAAAACAATTTCATATTACTATTTATAAATTTCAAATGGATTTATTTATTTCAACAACAAAGATGACTGTTCTACCATGAAAGATGAATTTTCCATCTAAAAGGACGAGTTTTCAACAAAACACTTGAATTTTCGATCAAAAAAGATCACTTTTTCAACAAATAGTTAATTTTTCAACAAAATAGTTGAAATTTTAACCTAATTGTTGCATTTTCAACCAAATAATTTAATTTTTAGAAGCCAGTTGAATTTTCAACAAAAACAAACGAATTTTCAATTCGAAAGGACAAATTTTTAGTCCAAATAGACAAATGTTCAACAAAACAGTTGAATTTTCAACCAAAAAAGTTAACCTTTTAACAAAATACTTTAATTTTCAACAATAAATGTAATAGTTGATATTTTATTCAAAAGAAAATATTTTAAAACCAAAAAACGAATTTTCAATCAAGATGGTTAATTTTTGAACAAAAAAGAAGAATTTTCAACTAAAAAAGATCCATTTTCAACCAAAAATAAAAAAGTTTTATTTTCAGTTTAAAAAATTAATTTGTGACCAAAAAAGAAACACAATTTTCGACAAAACTGTTAAATTTTCCACAAAGAAGATGAGTTTCCAATAAAACGATTAATTTTTCAACCTAAAAGACGAATTTTGTATACAACAGTTGAATTTTCAACGAAAAAGTTTATTTTTAATTAAAAAGTTGCATTTTCAAGCAAAAATAGGACATTTCAAATCATGAAGACTAGATTTCTACCAGTTGAAAGAATTCATTTTCAACCAAATAGATGAATTTTCAACTAAAATGATGAATCACCACCAAAAAATATTTTTTCAATAAAAGTGGTTCAACCAAACTCCAACCAAGTAGCACAATTTTTAGCCAAAAAGGATGACTTTTTAACAAATAATGTAACACTGGATATTTCAACCAAAAAATATTTTTATTTCAAATAAAAAACAATTGAAATGAACCATAGAAGATTAACTTTCAACCAAAAAGTTGAATTTTTATTAAGAAAAGATTAAGTTTCTACTAAATCAGATGACGTTTCAACCCAAAAAGACGAATTTTCAAAACAATAGTTGAATTCTCAACATCAAAAAATTAATTTTCAACAAAAAGTTAATTTTTTACCAAAATAGTTGAATTTTCGACCATATAATATAATTTTTAACTAAAAATATAATTGTCTGGAGGACGGAACTGTGAAAAAAAAGAAATAGCAATACAAGGCAAATAAATGACTGACAATAATATTATATCAAGGTGAACGCAAAACTTCATTTTCAAAATTTCCTAATTTTTCCCGGATCAATTTTTCACTTTCCCTAACAATGAATATTCAAAGACCAGCATCTTAATCTTGTAAAATATGTAACATAGAATTTTTCTTAAACGAAATAAAATAAGTTTAAATTCAAATTAAAAAATATCAAAGTTATCATACTTAAGAGTTATTTTTAAAGTGCCTCTTATAGAAATTCTCTTCCTGACTGTCGCAAGATTTTTTTCAAAATCCCTGATTTCCAGGCTTTCCCTAACTTACGGCCATTCTCAAATTATGATTTAAAATTCAATTTTTCTCCTCAAAAATTATTATAAATACTTGAGGGTTCATCAAAGTGTGTTAAATATACTTCATGTACGTCTGATCAATATGGCATTTACTACTGAATAATTATTTTCAAAGTTATTACAGACTTCTATTTCATTTTAATTACCTATTTCACAATCATATTGTTCACATTAGATTTATGTTGAAAATTGACTCACATAGAATTTAAAAAAAAAATGTTATTCTCTTTCCCTTAAAATTTCAAAAACTAAAATGATTATTTTCTAATATTGAAGAAGAAAATAATTTTCATGAATCCTAATGGAAATAGAAAAAACCTAACTGTAAATTAAACCGGCTATTAAATTCATTAAAAATATTATACTGACGAGTTATTTTTAAAGTGCCTCTTATAGAAATTCTCTTTCTGACTGTTGCAAGATTTTTTCAAAATCCCTGATTTCCAGGTTTTTCCTGACTTACGGCCATTCTAAAATTATGATTTAAAATTCAAATATTCTCCTCAAAAATTATTATAAATACTTGAGGGTTCATTAGAGTGTGTTAAATATACTTCATGTACGTCTGATCAAAATGGCAGTTACTACTGAATTTTCAAAGTTATAACAGACTTCTATTTCATTTTAATTACCTATTTCACAATCATATTGTTCACATTAGATTTATGTTGAAAATTGACTCACATAGAAATAAAAAAAAAGTGCTATTCTCTTTCCCTTAAAATTTCATAAACTAAAATGATTATTTTCTAATATTGAAAAAGAAAATAATTTTCATGAATCCTAATGGAAATAGAAATAAACCTAACTGTAAATTAAACCGGCTATTAAATTCATTAAAAATATTAGTATTTCCATTGCTATACTAGACTTTATGTAAATCTTTGAAATTAATTAACTGATTTTATTCGTACGTTCTAGAAGGTTTAATTATATTTTAAAGAATAGAGCTTTTTAATGTTCAAATATTCTACTAGAGAAGTAAGAACCAAGTTGGAATTATAAAAAGCTCATTTAAGTACGCTCGTAATGATGCAGAATAATTATCCCATGCTTTAATTATTTTCGTGGACTCAAGGGGGATACTAAGAGCCATTCTAGAAAATACCAGGACACGATTTATTGGAGCTGCAAATTGTTGGACGTGCATTCAAAAGCAGTTCGAGAATCGAATATTCCTGGCTGAAGTCCAACCAGTCCTTAGACACGGCACATTCACACAGCCTTCGATCTACCACCCCTTACATTGAGTTCTTATAGATACACATATCTATAAGATAAAATTAGCATGACTACTTCAATATTTTTTAGAAAATTTCTTTCTCAAATGATTTCTTTAAATTTGCATAATGCTTCCTCATAGAGGGAGGTTTATAATGACCTAAATTTTCAAATCTTCTTTTTTCACATATTTTGATACAATTCGACCCCAGGAGCAATCGACCCCAACAATCTTGAAATTAATTGTAACTCTAATTGATATCCAGGTCTGGTAGGATTTGCAGCTAGATCTGCCATTTAGAAGTGTTTTTTTTTTTTAGTTTAGAGATTTAAAAAAAATCACCTTGTTTGTATGAAAACAAATTTTTTGATACTCAAAAAACAACAATACGATACTAGTATGTTTGTTCGCGTCTTCGAGACGCATCGCTCGACCTCTTGTTGAAACTTTTATGAACTACCAGTACCGATTCATGAAGCTTAAAAAAATGGTTCATTCTGTTTACACGGGAAAAACTTTTTTGATATTCAAAATACATCAATATTATATGTAGTGTATTTGTTCGTGTCTTCGAGATGCATCAATCGACCTATTGTTGAAACTTTTATGATCTACCAGTACCGATTGATGAAGCTTAAAAAATGGTTTATTCTGTTTGCACGAGAAAAAACTTTTTTGATATTCAAAATACAACTATACTATATCTAGTACAATTGTTCGCTTCTTCGAGCTGGATTGATCAACCTCATGTTGAATCTATTATGATCCACCAGTACTGATTTACTTTGTCTCATATTAGGAATACTAGAGTACTGTATCTGACATGTTTGTTCGCGTCTTCGAGACACGTCGAATGACCTTTATGATCTAGCAATACCAATTTGTAAATTTAAGAAATATATTGTTTATCTTCATGATATGAGGAATACTTTTCTGATATTGGGAATACAACAATAATGTATATGATATATTTGCTCGCGTCTTCGAGATGCTTCGATTGCCCAACTGAAGAACCTTTCATGACCTACCATAACCTACCAATATCGTTTTTAAATTTTTTAACCAAAATTATTTACGTTGTTTATAAGAGGATTTCTCGTATATTGGGAATATAATAGTACTGTATTTGATGTGATTGTTTACGTCCTCGAGACGCGTGAATTTATCAATTGACAAACTTTCGATGACCATTCTTGATTAATCAATAGCGACTCAGAAAGTTTAAGAAAAAGTTACATTGTTTCTACAAAGAAACCTTTTTTTTAACTTGAAATGTAACACTACCGTAAGTTAAAAAATTGTTTATTGTAACAGATCACATCGATTGACATTTTGATCGACTCCCTGATTCTCTGAAAATAAGATTTTCCGTATAACAGAAACGTGAGAGAAAAACCTCCCTCTATAAGGAAGCAAATTTATTTGATAACCTATGAGAAAGCAAAATACTCATAAAATCAACACAAATAAATACACCCATAGTGAATACAGTCATCTCGGCTATCTTGAATCACTTTTTACTGAAAATTGCCCGCTTATCCCAGTTTTTTTTTTTTGAATATGTTTTGGGGATGCCTCCCGAGTATTTTGAGGCCGAAATGAAAAAAATTGTTGGGCCCCTTTTTAAGAAATCATAACTTTTAATTTTTTTGTGGGGTTATTAAGTATATTTTCATTAAAATCATTGCAAATTGAATGGTAATTTGTACAAACCATTTAGTTTGGCATTTTTTTTTTGCACTGGTTTTTATAATTTCTCATTTTCACTGCATTGCACTCGTAAATAGTCTGTTAATGAACATTTTTCCAGGTTTTCAAGGTTTAAAGACCAAAAATATAATCGAACTTTCAGCCAAAATAGTAAAATTTTTACCTAAAGGAGATGAATTTCCAACTAAAAATCGACGCCTCCATTCAATATGAGTCTATGTGCTGACAGCGCCGTGTATGAGACTATGCGCTGTGTATAAGCATAGGGAATAGTCTCATACAGAGCGCTGTTAGCACATAGACTCATATTGAATGGAGGCGTCGAAATATAATAGTACACTTTTCAATATAAAATTATTCACTTTAACCAAAAATACGACTTTTCTACCGAAAGATGAATTTTCAATTCAAGGGGATCAATTTTCTATCAAAATAAACGAATGTTCAACAAAATAGTTGATTTTTTACCAAAATAGGTGAATTCTGAACAAAACATATAATAGTAGACTTTTCATTTTAAAACAAGTAACTTTCGACCAAAAAAAATTGGATTTTCTTATTATGCTTCATTAATTAAGTTCTCATTTAAGCGAAAAAACGAGAAAAAGGGGAATTTTCTTGAAAACAGGAGAAAAACGAGGAATTCTTTAAAAAAGGGGAAAAGAGAGGAATAGGGGGGATATAGATTTTGGATCACACAGGCCGACAGAATTTGTACCCAAAGACCGGAATAGGTAAGCCCGAATTTTTGAACCAAACATTAACTTTAAAATCTTAATTATAAAATGATCTTCGATGTTTACGAAAAATTAATTTTTTTACTGAAAACTAAATTATTCCAGTTAAAGGTTCATCACATAAAATGAAAAATGCTGTAACTATTTTTTTGAAAATCCGTTTTTTTTTGTTTAAAAGATAATTTTTTTTACTGAAAATTGCACTATTTCTATTAAAGATTCATCTTGTAAGTTGAAAATTTATCTCTTTGATCGAAAATGTAACTTGATGTTGAAATTGGTATTTTTTCGTAGAAAATGAATCTTCTTGGTAGAAAATTCATATATTTGGTTGAAAATTTAACTATTTGATTCAAAATTAACATTTTTTTATATTCCAATTTTCAGGTAAAAAAATTCGACTGGTTCATATAAAATTCGTCTTTTTGGTTTGAAAATTCAACAATTTGGTTGAAATTTTTGTTATTTCTTTTCACTGAAAATGTATCTCTTTATGTAGAAATTTCATCTTTTTTTGTTGAAAATGCAGCTGTTTCGTTCTCTATTAATTTATGTCAGTAAACAATTTCACTAATATCAATTAGTGACTGAATTCTAGATATGATTTAAACTGATTTAATTCCACAGATTTGAAAATTAATCCGTTTTGGTTGAGGATTCAACTATTCATTTGCAAATTCATCTTCCTTGGCTAAATTCAATTGTTTTTTACTTAAAATCAAAATCTTTTTTTGTTCAAATATCAGTTATTACATTTTTCGTTGAGAATTTGTCTTTTTAGGTAGAAAATTTAACCATTTTGGCCGAATAATAAAACGCTTCATTGTTTCATGAAACTTTCAATGTTTCAGTCAAACGTTTCATTGACTCTCATCCCTATTCTGAATAGTAAATAGTTACACCAAGTGAAAATTTATCTAAATTCTCAAGTTCGGAACACGAGTGTGCGCTGCCAATTACGGTCCCTGTTTATATCAAAGTTGGCTGACAACTAATGGCTGAAACCACTTGTTGAAAACGGATCTCACCAAATCCCGTGAAACTCTCGACCCTCATCTACTCTAGATTCTCTCTACTTCATCCTGGCATTTTCTTCTTTTCTGAAAGCTAAGAGTACTATGTCCTATAGCACGTCTATAAAATGTTAGGACAACACATTTCCAACTCATATCGATTTCCCATTCCTTCATGAATTTCAGTCTCTCCTGACTCGCTCAGTTGAGTATTTTTCTCTATTCGTTTCGAGTACATCCGGTCAACCAAACCATGGAAGAGACAAGTTTCCGGTGACGAGAACTTTAACACATATGTGTGAAAAACATCCACATATGTATGCAGAAACTACGAAGTAAAATAAAAACGAACTTTGGATTAAATTTCACTAGTCACGATATTTGATCTCTTTCGTTTGGCAAATACATGGAAATTGCTTTAGGATTGAAATTTATACTCCCTTTGTACTTTGATTTTACCCTCCTATTTATCACTATCTGCACCTCACAAAATCCCCATTTTATCTTCCCCTGTTTACACTGTATAAACCCATTTATCTTGACTTTTTTAAATATAATGTAATTTTTTGTAATCGCCCAATATTTTGTTTGGTAAAAATCTAATTTGTACAAAATTATTTGAAATTGTTACCGGCTATTAAACTTTAAAACAATTCGAAAATAGTGAGGAGGCATAATTTTCTTTGAATACAAAAAATGTAATGCAAAACTCAGAAAAATGTTTCTCATAATCAAATAAACACAGAAAAAAAGGTTTTGATTCAAGAAACAGGGTCTTCTTTCGGTACAAAAAATGAACTTTGACTCTAAAAGACCTTTTTTTATTAAATATTTAATATACTTATAAATATTTTTATTAAGAAAATATTTAGGGTAGTAATTCTTTACTTAAATATAGCTAGCAAGCAAATACTCGCGCTATGGATGCGATTATTGAATGTTTCTATATTTCAAGTACTAGTAAGTTCTATTGTAATAAGAAGGGATAAATTAGTCAAAAATACGTATTTTTAATGAATTGAGCAATTGACTTCTAAGATTTAGTGCTTAAAATATGTCTAACAACCCTATATATAAATCTCCAAATGAAGTAAACGATATTTTTGGCTGAAAAAAAATTATGAGTGATTTCGGAACAATAAAAAATAGAAATAAAATATCTATAAATCCTCAATGATAATTTAACTATTCGAAAAAAAACGTACACAATCGGAAAAGAATCGGAAAATCCGTGGGGCACAGTGACCCCAAGTGTCCTTTAAGGGTTAAAATAATTTCAAACATACTGAAAACCTTGACAAATATTGAGGCCCGTAAATTCTCCTGAATTTGGTTGAAATCCCTTGATAAAAATTCAAAATGCCTCATAATTTTTAAACCTGTTAGAATTTATTGAAATCCCTAATCTCACTGAAATCATTAAAAATATTTTGGAATCCCTAAAAATCATCTGAAATTCTTTAAAATGGTGAGAAATCACTTGAAATCATGTGAAACCGCTCGAAATCTTTAAAAATAACTTGACAATGCTTAAAATCTTTTAAAATAGCTTAGGGTATCTAGAAATTTCTTGAAATGCTTTGAAATCTTTGTATCCCTTGAAAGCTTCAGAAGTTTTATAATACTCCATGAAATATTTTGATACCTGTTGAAAACTTTTACAAAATCGTTAAAATCTCTCTGAATCCCTTGAAGTCTTCTGAAATTACTTTAAATCTATAAAAATCCAGTAAATTGATTGATTAGTTTTATTAAGCCAATAGGCATTAGAATTACCAAACAAATGACCAACCAATTAATTAGAATTGGTTTATTAATTGATCGATAATAGTTTAAATTACTTAAAGGTGTTTTAACCAGAATCTAGAACCAGTTAAGGATTTAACTCCCTTAAACCCCCTTAAGTAACATTTAAGTAATTTCAACTATAAATTTAGGAATATCCGAATTTACCCCACATGTCCGAAATTACCCCGTTTAACGATACTGGAAATCCTTTTGGAAGTGCTGTGAAATCTTTCGAAATCTTTCGAACTGTTATGCAAGTCTCAAAAATCTTTAAAAATACTTAGCGATTTCTAAAAATTCTTTGAAGTCCATTGAAACCTTTACACATTTTTTGATTTATGGCCTGAAATATTTTGCAACCCATTAAAAACGCTTTAAATCTCTCAAAATGCCTTGAAATCTCTTTAAGTTTGCTGAAACTCATAGATATTCTGTGAAGGTCTTTGAAATATTTTACAATTATTTGCAATCGCTTGAAATTTTTTTATGTGCCTTTAAAATCCATAACATTCCTTTTGATCTCTCAAATTGGTATAAAATCCCTTGAAATGTTTCGAAATACCACGAAAAAGTTGACATTTTTAAAACTTTCAAACCCCAAAGATAAATTCTAAAATCTTTTGAAAAATTGTGAAATCTTTGAAATATTATTATCTGATTTGAACTTAAAATTCTATTGATGAACCACTCAGTATTAAAAAATTAATGACCACAAGTTAAGTTAGCATTAGTTGTAAAAAAATTTAAAGTTAATAGCGCATTTCATTTTTAAATTTCAAATGTATGCAATGAATGTAGCAATTTCAAGTCATTCAAAAGCCAATCGGGTTTTTGACAACAATGTGTCAGATATTTTAGAGATATTTGGTAACATCACTTTTTTCAGATCACATGACATTTTTTTGTTAAATACTCGTTAGGTTATTTTTTAAAATTCGTTACAATTATCAACGGATCTTTTTTGGTCGATTTTATAAATCAGTTAAAGATTGAGTAATTTTGAGCTTGACTGTACAACGAGAATATTCTTAAGAGCAATGCCCTATTTCCTAAAAGCCATGAATATTCAACTTAGTGGTGGTCTGGAAACTTAAGTTCCCCCACTCAGTTTTAAAGGCTAAAATTTGCTTCAATTGAAAACTCTGACCTCTAATTGCTTTTTGTTATGATCCAATTTTGTTTATCTGAATTTCATTTTATCCTTTCACACATAGTGATTGGATATTTCATAACATATTCCACATCTAATTTAATTTAACCGGAAAACAAATTAAAATATAAAATTAATATTAATGAAAATGTGCGTATTTCATAGTATCTATTATCTAAAAGAATAGAATAGAAAAGCAAGGTCAATATTTTCGATGAAAGATACTAACATAACGTAAAGATGTACACAAATTTTAAGTTCTATTTTTGAAGTCAAATGACTTTTATAAATCTTATTTTATACCTATTTTTTTTTTTAAATACGCGATTTCCAGTGAAACACGTTAACGTAACCTTCAATTGTTCCAAAATTGAAAATTTCCTTTGAAATCTATATCGATATTTCCGGTGAAAACCACCAGCATAATTTACAATAGAAAAAAAAACGTTATCTTTTTTGAAACCTAATGACTTTCTACTAAATGTACTAGTTTTCGATGCAAAAAGAAAACACCAACGTAACTCAAAGTTGTTAAAAAAGTATGAATCTTCTTTTAAATGTAATTTTTTTGTTTAATTTCCGACAAAAAACGCTGAAACCGCCCGAAGTTGTTCAAGCTTATGAATTTTATTATTTTAAATAAAAATCATTGGATTTAAAGCTAATGATTTTTGTTTATAAATAAAAATGTCAGGTGAAACACACCAATATAACTTAAAGTTGTTCAAAAATTGTAAATCTTGTTCGAACTATAATGAGCTTTGTTTTAAAATATGCATTTCTGGTGTAAAGAGCTCAGGTAACCTAAAATTATTAAAAAATGATGAACCTTTCAGCTCTTTCAATTTCCGGTGGAAAAAAATAAATGAATAAGTAAATGGTTGAAAAATGTTGAAATCTAATAATTTTCTAATAAAAACACCCATTTCCGATGATAATTTTTTGTTTTAACCGCACAAAACTATTAAACAACATAAATCTTTCTCAATTAGCATAAGTTTTTCTATAATTTTTCGTATCAAAAAGGATTATTATTTGCAAATTTAATTTAAAAAATATCAAATTCAAGATATAAAACTTTTTTTAGATAGGATTTTAATAATATTCAAATCAGATTGAGAGAATAAAGCAATAAGTTCAGTTTTTTTTATCCAACCCCTATAACCAAGATTCAAAACCCCCAATTTTGTATGCTTAATTTAATGAGTGAAATTATGATGCATGCTTTATGAAAAATTACTTGTACGTAGAACATAAAGAAGCATCGATTTTTTTCTGCGATATGGAATATTCATGGATGGTCATTACTTTGACGATAGATGTATACACGTAAAGTGTTGAACGCAAAGATGAATCGAGGTCGTGATTGTATATCGTCCCTAATCATGGGATTTTATGCACATTTTCCTCATACAAAACTAGATAGATTTTATATTTTATATTCCCATTCAATTTCCGGTATAAAAAATGTGAAGAGTCAGATCAAAATGATATAAAATCAGAGTAAGCAACATGACAGCACTTTATTACTTGATTCTCAAGAATTATTTAGTAACTTATTTTTCAATTCACTCCACTTCGATAGTGAAAATAAATTCTTAACATGAATGGATTCCATGTCATTTTATCATACTAATTTTCGTCACTGAATGCGAGTCGGCTGTAACTTAGCGAATTTTTTTCTTTAGTAGTGAAAAATAACCCCTGCAAATATTTTTTGAAAATTCAAAAAATTGGCGAAGATACGGGTCTTTGACATTTTTTGTTGAAAATACCGTATCTTCGTCTTTATTTGACGGATTTTATTTTTCAAAAAATTAGGGGTGTCTAGTGATCAGGCAATTTGAAATTTCAGGGGTCTTCCTGGTTTTTTCTCAACCGCATTTTTTCCCCCGAACAATTTCAAAGATGTCTTTTTGTAACTAGTCCCGAATCGACGTATAGACATGGGAAATCTAACATAAAATACACAGATACAAAATGTATGTCGTGAAGAAAACAATTACTTATTTATCACAGACTGAAGTGATCAATATTAATCGAAACTACATTGTCGATCACGAGTATTAACACCACCTCTTTATCGATCATTGTTTAAATTCTTTTAATGTTAACATTGAAAGCTGAAAGAAATATTTTTGTAAAAAATACGCAATAAGTAATCATGAGGTTTCTATCAAATTTATTTTAAATATAATTTTTTTTATTTTTTTATTATTTTCCTGAAGACAACATGTCTTAGAATTTTCCCAGCATTTTTGTATCGACTTTTTGAAATGTTTATCATATTAGACTTCATTTATATTTTGAGAAAACATTCAAATTTTCAGTATTTCTGAAATATCTTCTTAAATAATTGATAAAATGCCTTCTACTTGAGTTCTTTTGTAGAGAATTCTGGTATCTTTCAATCTTTTTAGGAGAAAAATTTTAACTCTCATATAATTAGCATTACAAGAACTTAAGAAATCGTCGACAAACTTTGTTGGTATTATGGACGATATGTGAAGCAATCAGATTTTCCTCTCACTAGTTCTCGACTAAACAATAAAAAGAAGATAAAGCAGAAAAAAATTAATTAATTTTCCTTTGAGTAATAAATGTTTCAAAAAAACGTTACTAATGTTTACTATTTTTGCGTAATATTTTTATAAAATGTCCGATAACGCTCCACGTTAATTTAACGCACTATAAAATAAGATCAAATCTTAAATCGATGGAGGCAAAATAAAAAAAAATGTGAAAATGCTTATTTTTCCAATATTTACGAATATTTTTATCTGTTCTGTAAATATCCATAACAAATACATTCCTCAATGTCCTGGTTTTGTATTTTTAATTTTGTATACTCTTTTGGGTTACCCTTGATTTAAAAAAAAAACATTTATGGCAGTTTGGAAATTTTTGTTGTTGTCGAAAATATCATTGTCTAAAATTGTTAATTTTTTGGAAATCACCCGTAAATTTGTTTCATTTTATTTATCTTTATGATGATGATTTATTCACCCTGCCTTTTTCTGTTATCAAAACTCGCAGGCAGTCCACCCTCCATTATTTTGAGTAAACAGAAACGAATCCTGCAAAAATTACCGGCAGTTTTATTGTTTCAAAAGCAATCACATGTTGCAACAGTATCTTCCAATAATGGTATAGCCCAAGAATACCGTTTCCCATTGTGGAATAAAAATGAGAAATTTCTATGTCCAGTTATAAGAGTTTCGCTCGATAACGAAGAACATTCGGCCCGCAGGCATTTATTTGATAAAATGAACACTGGTTTCCTACAAAAAAAAATCAAACGTCATCGTCGACTATGTGCCTCTGGCCTGTTGTTTCATTTCCTCGCTCTTTGATTTACAGTCCCGTACAAATATTGTTGATTCTTTGATTCCACTTATCTGAAAGCTTTTTTCAGGCAGAAACAATTCTTTGAAAAAAATATCAACTTTCGTATAGTAGGAGGTATATATTGGAACTGAAATTAAAAGCTTTTATAAGATTATATAAGGAACGAGCAATCAGAAACGGTCTTTTCTTCTCAGTAAAGTAAATTTCACTTAAACATTTTGAAAGGAAAAAAATAACTGGAGAAATTGTAGAACTCAATTAAAAGTTCGAAGCATTTTTCTCCGTAAGGCCTCGGTAAACTTAGGCGATGCTTTGGAACTTACGTCAACCATTGCAAGTTTAAACAGTTTTTGAGCAACTTCTTGGCCAGCGCTTTACAATTTTAGGAATGATAAATTTCGGTGTTTCCAAATCTAAGAATAATCACTTTTTACCAATGATTTAATTGCGATATGTTTAGGCTCGATATGTTTCAACTTTTGACTTACTGAGACGCAGTAAATCATTCCGAAATATAATAATTCTTAATAGTTTTTCTCCTTTCGAATATGAAATTTTTTCAATATTTCAAGCTAAGTAATCTACAAATCTGTCACACAATAGGGTCAAGAAACCAATTGTCCAGGAAATAGTCAACCTCAGATTTTGTTATCATCTCTCTTATAAACAAAATCTCCTATAACCTCGCCTATAATTTTGAAGCTTTTTTTCCTGGACCGAGAATGTAAACAACATTAATTTCTGCACATAAAATTGAAATTTAAGATAAAAATTGCGATGAAAAGACAATGTGTCAAAAACACCATATCTCGAGGTACGTTCCCCAATCGCTCGAGTGATGTAGCCCCATTTTTGGGAAGTATGGCGTGAATTGCCAATTAAACCAAAAAAATTGAATAAAGGAGAAATTTACTTAAACCATTCACGGAAATATAAAAAAGCCCGAGAAAATATCCAATTTGTTAAATGAGAAATTTTCATGTATGTTTAAAATCGTTCTCATAATCAAGAATGACACTTATAAGTATAATTAAATATTTTTGTCCAAGATTTGTTATTTCATCCTTACTATAATTAATACTTGGAACTTTAATTCAATTTCAAATGCTTTCTGTCGGACCTGTCTTCTATTCTATTG
The DNA here is from genome assembly GCA_932195095.1 of Andricus curvator. Lineage (NCBI taxonomy): Eukaryota > Metazoa > Arthropoda > Insecta > Hymenoptera > Cynipidae > Andricus > Andricus curvator. The sequence goes on along the minus strand of CAKNYM010053500.1, from coordinate 2,278,474 downwards.
TATTTCGAAGTTTATGGTTCGCGCTTTAAAACTACCTTAGGACGAAAAAAAATTCAAGTTTGACCAAGAGTTACAAGACATCAAAGTAAAGGCACCGAATTCACTTGTAGATCTAATATTTTCTAATAATAAAAACATCAATTGTTTAGAAATCCATAACAACAAATTTTTAAATATTGAGAGTTCTAAAAATGTTTGAAACGTGTTAAATAATTTAAGAAGTGACTAATTCTAGTCAGTAAAATTTGTTTGGAAAAAACTCTTACTGAAATTTAAGAATTTCAAATTAGATTAAATTCAAATTCAAAATCCTATTTATCGTCCAATACTCAAGTTAATGTATAGAATTGCTGAAAATAAAACAAGAATCCAACGATGAAATTTGTACAACCACCAAAAAATGCTCCTATTGCAATTCCTAAAAACAAAAAAAATTTGTTTCTTTGGACAAAAATAAAAAAGGGGAAAGAAAAATGAGAAAAAAATTCTTACTTTTACAATTTTAATATTTTCATGGATGCCAATAGTTTTTACGTATTTGGAAATCTTAACTCTTTCTATAAATTAAATTCTCTTTCTTCTATTAAAAATTGTATTTGAAAAGTTTACATGTGTAATTTATAATTAAGAAACTGTTGAATTAAAAATATCTAGAAATTGTCTGATATTACCAAATAAAAACCGTTTAATTTCAAATGCTATTAATTTAAAATTGTCTAAACACTAATAAAAGTATCTATTTAAAATTTTGTAAATTTTCCAAGTAAGACTAAAAGACTTAACAATATGAACATTTTCAAATTAAACTCTGAGGGATAAAACAATTTTTAATAAGAAATTTTTTTAATAAATCAATGGAATTGTTTATAAATTTAATTAATTAATTAATTTCTGTGGATCCAACGAAAACAAAATTTCAGCTTTAAAGTTTTATTTTAATCCTAAATAGTTTAGTTTGGAATGAATCATTTGAAAAAGATAAATGAATTATAATAGATAATTCTGTCAATTAAAAAAATCTTTCTCTACTCGCGGTAGCATATTCTACTTTTGAATAGAAGTTTTTTTTTTAATAGAAATTTTGTAGAAGTAAAATGAACAATTGTATTTTCAAATATCGTATATTTCAAGAGAAAAGGGGAATTTGAAAAAAGGAAAACGCAGGGGAATAAGGAAAAGACTGTGAATCTTGTTAATGACACGTCTGATATAATAAATAAAAATAGCACTCAAAAGAGAGAACACTGTTAATTTGATAATTAAATAAAAAATAATAAATGCGTAGTTGAAATTCATAAAAGGATATTTTGTTTATATTTTTGTTTATAAACGAAAATTTCGATGTCACCATTTCTCGAGCCAAGTCTTCGAGAAATAAAGCTTTGAAAAAATTTAAAAATTCAAAATGCAATTTTGAAAATTGGACGATTTTATTCGAAAGGAGATGAAATTATATAATTTCTAATTTAAACCCTTCAAAATTGGAACCATTTTTTTAAATGGAAGTATCTTATAAATTGAATTAATTAGGTTACAATTTCGAAAATATGACAATTTCAAAACGTTAAAAATCAAATATTTTCAGATTCAAATGTTGAAAACGGGATAATCCAAAATTCGAAGAAATTGAAATTTTATTGTTTTTATTTTAAATTGAAAACTGAATTGAATATTTCAAAGACAAATCTTCTGAAATTATACAATTTAAAATTGTTATTACTTTAAAAAAATGAAAAATGATTAGGCAATTTTCTTTAAATCCAAAAATAAATTGTTGAAATTTTAACGAATCCAAACTAGATTTAAAACTGAAAAAATTGTAGTCCATGCTAAAGTCATAGAATCATTTGTGACTCACATAAATATAATGTTGTTTTTGAAAAGGAACAAGACGACACGTATCTTGCTGATATGACGAAAATTTTTTTTTGACAATGTTATGAGTATTTGAATTTTAAAAATTGAAAACGCAAAATATCAAAAAATGTTCCAAATTTTTGTTTAAATTGTGATATTTTTTATTCTAATATAATTATTTATCTTTTTCTTTTTGATTCTAATGAACAAAATATTTAAGTTGCAGACGATTCTGTGACTTGAGCATGGACTGCCTAGCAATTTCAATTTTAATTACAAAATTACAATTTATGATTGAAAAAAATTGAAAATTTATCGCACAACATGAAAATTCAGAACTTGAAAATGGTACAAATTGTAAAATTAAACACTTCTTTCAAAATTATTATTCATTCTTGAAATTTTCCAATCCTATAATTGACCTAATTTCTACCGAAAATATGCAATTTTCTCCTTAGAAGGGCCTGAGAACAAATGGGATTCAACGAGGTAAAAACATTCAGGAGGAATAGCTAAAGTAATGCAGTGAGGTGGAATTTTCTATTTTTTCCTGCAGTAGATTCTTTATGAAAGCTACCCCTCTTAATCGCAAAGTGGTGATAACAGCCTAGAGGGTTTCGGAGACTAATTGCTTAGCCGATGGTTGAACGGCTATGGAATACCGAAACTATCGCTTGCCCTAAGACGAAGTACCTAACTTCGTCTAAATTAAATATACTCAGTTATAGCGTGCTACAAGAAGATTCGTACCATTTGCCTTTCATTGCATACCATAACTTACAGGGTTACATCAAGGAAATTGTCTTGAGGGAGAAATTTGAGACATAAAATGATATCAATTAGTCACAAAGAAAATTAACAAAATTTAAAAAAATGTGAGTTGGCCCCTCGTTTTAGTACAGATATCCGCAGCAAAAGCAGAGTTTTATTATTTATACTTCTTTAAACTTCCTTGAAATTTTCTGACTTTCTCCGAATTCCCTGAAATCCTCTAAATTCTCTGAATTCCTCTAAATACTCTGAATTCCTCTAAATTCTCTGAATTATCTGATGTCCTTAGAATTTCCTAAATCACTGTTATTCTCTGAATTTAAAGGGCTTCAAGATAATACAGAGAATTCAGGATATTCAGAAGAATTAAATGAATTCAGAGAATCAGGAATATTAAAAGAATTCAGTGAATTCAAGAAGTTCAAGGATTTCAGAGAATTTAGGGAATTCAAATAATTTGAAAAATTGAAGGAATTAAGAGAAATCACACGAATTCAGAAGACTTCAAGAATTTAAAAAAATGCTAATGAACCTGAAGGAGTTTAAAAGAATTCCAAGCAATTCAAACGAATAAAAATTCTGTTTGAATACATGGAAATCCTTGAATTTACGGAATTCCTTTAATTCATTGAATTCTTTGAATGCTCTAAATTCTCCGAATTCCTGAATGCTCTGGATTCCTGAATTCTCTGAATTCCTTCCATTCACTATATTCCTTCCATTCACTATATGCCTCAAATTCACTGAGTTCCTTCAATTCACTGAATTCCTTCAATTCACTGAACTGCTTCAATTCACTGAAATCCTTCAATTCACTGAATTCTTTGAATGCTCTGAATTCCTGAGTTCTCTGAATTCTTGAATTCCCTAAATTTCTGAATTCTCTTCATTCCTTTAGTTCACTGGATTCCTTCAATTCACTGAATTCCTTCAATTCACTGGATTCCTTTAATTGACTAAATTCCTTGAATTCACTGAATTCCTTCTATCCACTGAATTTCTCAAATTTCACGAATTCTCTGTAAATTTACATTATTTTGAAATCCTATGAATTCAAGAAATTTCACAAATTCAGGAAATTCCATGAATTCTGGGAAATCAAAGGACTTCTAGGAATTCAGATAATTGATGAAATTTCACGAATCTAAGGAATTCAGGAAATTTAGAGAATACAAGGAATACCGAGGAACTTAGAAAATTTCAAGAAAGCTATATAAGAATATTCACTGAATTTCTCTTAATTCTCTAAATTATCTGAATCACCTGAATTCCTCAAACTTCTCTCAATTATCTGAGTTTCTTAAATTCGTGTTATTCCCTGAATTCTTGGAATTCCATAAATCCAAAGGACTTGAAAATAATGCAAAGAATTCCGAAGAATTCAGGGAAATGTGAGAAGTCGGGAAATTTGAGGAATTCAAAGAATTCAGAATATTGAAGGAATTTAGAGAATTCATAGAAATCAAGGATTTAAGGGAATTCAGAGAATTTCAGATGTTTCAGAGAATTGAGGAAATTCAAATAATTTAGGAAATTGACCGAATTAAGAGAATTCAAAGATGTGCGAGGAATTTAGAATATTTCAAGAAATTTAAAGGAATTCAAAAGAATCTGAAAGAGTTTTAACGCATTCCAAGCAATTCAAAAGAATGAAAATTCTGTCCGGATTCTATGAAATCCTTGAATTCTCTGAATTACGCGAATTTAAGGAATAACACGAATAAAGGAAATTTCAAAAATTCAGGGAATTCCAAGCACTGCAAAGAATTCAGATAACTAAAGGAATTTCCCGAATTAAGGAATTCAGAAAATTCCAAGATTTCAGGGAATTCCGAAGATTTCAAAATAATGCAAGGAATTCAGAAAATGTAGGCGAATTCAAGGAATCGAGAAGAATTAGAGGAATTCAGAAGAATTAAATTAATTTAGTAGAATTAAAGTAATTGATCAAAGAATTCAGATAATTCATATAAAAGATCAGATTCAGATAAAATAATTCAAGAGAATATGAAAGAGTTAAAACTCTGTGAACTCCATCAATTATTCCAAATTCTTTCAATTCCTCGTATTCAAGGAATAACACGAATTAAGGGGATTACCAAAATTTAGGCAAAGATTTCGCAAAGTGAGACAAATTCAAGGAATCAGACAATCCAGAGAATTTGAATGAATTTAGAAGATCTCAAGGAAATTAAAAAAATTCAAAAGTATTTGAAAGAGTTTCAAAGAATTCTAAGCAATTCAAAAGAATTGAAAATTATACATAAAATTCAAAGCACTTCAAGTGAATTCAAAATAATTCTAAATAATATGAACTAAAACAATTGAAAAAGAATGTAATGCACGTTTGCATCATTGTCCATAGAAATAATTACATGGTTTATTATGTATATGTTTTTGAAGGTAAGAACTTTTAAATAAATAAAAAGTTTCTTACAGGTTTCTAATTTGTTCGTAACTTATTTAAATAAAGTTAATGTCAAAAATATCTAAAGTAGAACTATTTTAGCTGTTTATCTAATGTTCCACTATTAAAATAACCTGAATTGATAAAATGCAATATTGAAATTTCAGACAAGAAATATTGATTATATAATTTTGTTTGAGTTGTCAATCCAATTTATGTTCATAGTAACATAATAGGAAAGCACTTAAAACAATTTTACTTCCAACATTTATGACATTAAACTGCGTTTCCATATTGGATAATGTAAAAACGATGAAATTTAAGTGCACCTTAGCATTTTGGAAAAGTTTTCGAAAAACACAGAATATTATTCAAGGTTTTTAGTACTTATGAAAATAATTCAATGTATGATATTTCAAATTGACAAATTCATTCCGAATTTATTCTAGTGAAAAGTCTAAATTAACATTTCCAATTAATTTTGAGAATAGGTGATTCGTGTAAAAATAAAGTCTTCGCAAACATTTTTTTAAATTTGTATACAAATCTAATGTCTGTAATTTGTTCGTTAAATTTCTATATTTCTAACAAAATCGACCTTGTTTGCAAATTTTCTAATGCAATTTTTCCAGCGGAGCGGATGTCACTAAAATAAACAAAATTCCCAGTCATTTAAACTTTTCAACAAATTAACCTTTCAAAGCTGAAATTTTTTTATGTGAAGTAATCTAAAATAAATTGAGAACTAAACCATTCAAATTGGAACTCTTCTGAATTCAAAGCAATTAAAAATTAAAGTAAAATGTTGTTAAAAAGAGAAATACGTACAATTTTTTTCTGTTTTAATGAGTGACGTTTTTTATAATTTTTAGGTATTGATTTTTTTTCAAACCGTATCCCGAGTTATAAAATTTGTTTACCGGAAAAAAGTACAACAAAACTTTTTAGAAAGCTGATGGTATCATTTTTGAGAGAAAGCTCTATAAATGTTGAAATATAGGACAGACGAACAATCAAAAATGATAATGAAAAAAGTATCAAATTCATAGTCATAAAACATTGATAAATATCTTTAGATTAAAAAATACTTTATGGCCGAGTATCCTTTATAATATTTAGTAGGGTGGAGTGAAAATGCTTTCTCTTCTTTGATTTTAAAATACAAAAAAATTCCGAATCGTTTCAAAATTATATCGGATTTTTTACAAGCACAGTTCTCGCTAGTAAATCATAATAAAAGATTAGAAATTTAAAAAAAAATTGTACTCAATTTAGAGTTTTTTTTGATAATTGCAAAAACATGTTTTCTTAAATTGAATTATACGATACGGATACATTTTAATAAAAGTTGAATATGTGAAACCTGAATTTTCTTTATATTAAACCAAAGAAACATGTATATTTTTCGGGAAACAAATTTGTTCGTGATTTAAGAATTGTGGGATTTTTTCGCGATTTTCAAATGTTTTCAACTTACGAAATTTTTTTTACATGAAAGAAAAATAATCACATATTTCTTTGGTTTATGCTGAAGAAATTTCAGGCTCGAAATTTTCAACGTTTTCTAAAAAAGTGTGCATTTAACTCAATCTAAGAAAATATGTTTTTTGCACATGTTAAAACAATTCTAAATCACGCCAATTTTCTTTTCAATTTTTCACTATTGTTCACTAGGAAAAACTGTAGACATAAAAAATTCTCTATAATTTTTCAACCAATAGGATTTTTTTTATAATTTCAAAAATGTGAATTTTCAAATCAAGAAAGAGAATAGAAGATAATAACCGATTTCAAAAATTCTTTTTTCCACTTTTTTCGTATGCCAATCCACAAAATTTTTTTCTGAAAACTCAAACCATTCTGCTCTATTATTCAGTCAATTTAAAATAATTTGTTTGCTGAACATATTGAACAGAGTTAATTTTCAATTCTCATTAACTCTTTGATGCTACCTTGACACCAAAATTATAAACGGTTGATTGAACAGGAAGCTGGTAATGTTGAAATTAACTGATGTTACTTGTTTGCAGCAAGTTGTTTACGTTTTACACTATACTGTGCTATACACGGTTTGTAAGTGATTCTCATTTCCCCTTGCATTTCCCTTTGATGGAGTCCGTTACCATGGAAATCGAACTTCAGTCTCCATACCTGAGTCAGACCTTTCAGCATTCCTATTATAAAGTCTCACAACTCTGTGATAGTTTCTCGTCTTCAAAATGAAATATAAAAATTTGAAATTTGAAAAAGACACTAATACCACCTGCTCCTTATTTTTCCACTACTTTGTTTGGACATAGTTGCGTAGCCAGGATTTGATAAAGGGAAGAGTTTGAAAGGCTGAACAGAAAGTACGTTACTACTTACAGGGGAATATTACGATTATTTAAGACATAACATTTATAAATGGCATACTTATCATCCTTGTGGGAAAAATTGTTTTAAAGTAATAAAAGTTCTACATTATCACGCACATCCATTTTACTTTCCTAATATATTTTCGTTTATCCATTAATGAAGACCACATTAGAGCCACCCGGTTCTATATAAAGCACCCTTTGATTTCTGAACGATTAAAGAATAGTCTAGGGTTTGCAGCGAAAAACAAATTATTATATTATTCCTACTAGAAAATATCTTGATAAAATTTGAATTTAATATTGCACTTAGTATAATAATAATGCATATATAGTACCGTAAACTGGATGAAAAAAAACTCGTGAAAAACTTGAGCTGTACAAATTCGACTTTCGATTTTTGGTGATCGATTCCCACCAATTTATTCGTTTTCTAGAAAAAAAAGTTCCATTTTTTTTCAAACCCGTCCAAATTAACCCGTGCCCCCGGGCTTTTGAAATTAACATAAGGGTTTGAATGGGAAAATCTTGGTCTTCAAAAAAATAGAGAAAATACGTACTTGTTATTAACTTTATGTAAATTAAAATTGAGTACCTTCTTAAGGAATGTTCAAGAAATAATTTCCAAATAATGAATTTTTATTTTGACCCCCCTAATCCATCTTGTATTGTGCCCGGAAAGTGCCCCAAAAAATGCAAAATGGAAGTTTTATGCATAATACATGCTAAAGACGGTACTTTTTGGAACTTTTTTAACATCAATTTTTTTCGATCAGCAACAAGTTTTCAAGTATTTTATAACTAATTTTGAATTGTTTAAACAAGTATTATTTGTTAAACCAATTTTTATTCGCCTGTAAATCGTGAAAAGTTATTATTTTTCGGGATAAATGGTACAGTTGATAAATTTCAAGAATATTATTTCTTTTTTATGATATCTAGTAATTATTTAAACAATTTTCGTGTGTTTAAACAAATTTTCCTTTGTAAATCTTGAAAAGTTATTATTTTATGGAACTAATTACACAACTAACGAATGTTGAGAGTAATATATTTTTGAGCGATATTTGGAAATTATTTAAAGAATTTTCATTTGTTTAAATAATTTTGTTCACCTGTGAATCTTGAAGTTACTACTTTCTGGAATCGATAACGCAGTTAAGATAAGAGTGATACTTTGTGTGAATGTGTTAATGTATTTATAGATTGATATTTATTGTGAAGACAGTTGTGCAATATTAAAACAATTAATAATCATTCACTTGCGCCTTTTTATAGCAAAGAAGCAGAAAATTCTAGTTTGAATTTCTTACACTATGCCGCTTATGATTCAGTATTTTCTTATTTCAGAACGTATACCCTAATTTTTTTTAAAATAATAATTTTTTCAACTGGAATTTTCTCCGTCTTTCCTATGAAAAAAGCAAGTGATATTAATTTCAAATTTCTAATTTTTTAAATTTTTTGTGTATGGAAAAAAATTTTGTTTCAATTGTTGGGGTAAAGTTTATGGAAGTAAATAACATGAGACATTTTTACACAGCGTCCGTAAAAATCTGTTTACAGGATAGGCCAAAAATAGAAGAAAAAAATGGTTTCCAAGTTAAAAATATGTAGGAATTTCCTTAGTTTATTAGAAATAGCAACAAACAATAAAAAAACGACAAACATTTTTTTTTGCAATTTTAGGTGGAAATTAACCAAATTTTTCGGGAAGACTAGACGCAGCCTTAAATAAAAACTTCAAAAATGTATCATTGTCAGGGCTTTAACAGCCTACTTTACTTGAATAAAGTGAAAAAATGACCTATTCAAATCGAGAAAGTGACCAATATTGACTAACGTTTTTTTTGAAATTCAAATTCATTTAGAAAATGTTAAAAATACAGAAAATTCCACTAATTCCAGTAAAATCAGAGTAAATTTGGAGGAATTTAAGGGAAATAAGAAAATTTCGATGAAAAAAAAGAATATTCATTGAATTCAGGAAGTTTTTAATCAATTTAGAAAAATGTAAAGGAATCCAAAAGAATTTGATGAAATGCCTATAAATTCATGGTGAGTTTAAAAGACTGCAGGATGAATTGATCAAAAGCTAAAAAAAATAACCAAAAAATCCATTGAATTGAGTAAAATTGAATGAATGTAGAAGAAGAATTCATGTGGAATCAGAATATGAGTAGAATTCCAAAGAATGTAAATGAATAGAAAAGAATTCAAGATAAATTAATAAGAAGCTTTCTTGGCATTTTTAAAAATACCCTAAAATCTTCAAGACGCCCCTTCAAATGATTGAAATTTATTGAAATTTCATTGTAATCTTTTATTAATTTTTTTTATATTAAATATCATAAAATCTTCGAAATTCTTTAAAATATTTGGAAATACCTTGAAATATTTGAAAATCTGTGAAACCCAACGAAATCCCACACTTCTTGTGAATGAATTCTTTGAAATCCATTAAATTATTATTAAATCCTATGAAATTCTACGAAAGCTGATGATATTTCTTGAAATCCTGGAAAATGTATTAAAATACCTAGAGATCTTTTAAAATCTCTCAAAATCATAAAAATCTTTGGAAATCTTATAAAATCTCCTGGAATCTTTTAAAATATCGTAAAACCTTACAGGTTCTGTAAAATCGTTCTGTAAAATTCTAGGAAATTTTTTACAACGACATGCAAATTTTGTTTAGGTCCTTAAAATCATTAAAGTCCTTGGAAACCACTTGACATTTTTTAAATCTCCAAAAACACTTTAGGATATTTTTCAATTTCTTGAAAATGCCTTGAAATCTCTCAAAGCACACTTAAATATTTCAAATCCTTTGAAATTCCATTCAATTACTGAAATCAATTGAAGATGCCTCAGAATCTTGTCAAATACCCTAAAATATTTCGATTCCTTTAAAATCTTTTGAAATCCCTAAAAAATCTTCTAAAACCCCTTGACATTTTTAAAGCACGTGAACATTTCTAGGAATTTGTAAAAATACCCTAAAATATTGTAAAACTTTCAAATTATTGAAATCTATCAAAAATTCCTTGGAATCTTCTAAAATATCCTTAAATCTTTGAAATTCTAGGAAATCTTATGATATAAGTTATATTAGGGTGGTTCCTATTTATACTTGGTGGATTTTTTTCGAATTTCTCTGCTCTCACCCCGCACTTTTGTTCGAATGCCAAAAAAAAATCTCCGCTAAATTTCAGCAAAATCGGTTAATATTTAGGGGTGGTGCAAAGACCACGAAGTTTCCCATTGATTTAACATGGGAAAAAGTCAGCTTTTTGTAAATCTAATATTTAAACGCGATAACATCTTACAAATGATTCCGTGTTCCAGTATATTGCTCAGAATTCGTCAGAGAATAAGAATCAATCATAAATGTTGAGGTTGAATAATTTTAAGGCACTCTTATGGATCCCCAAAAAAACCTCATATGTGACGAATTTGAATTTTACGTAATATTGCGGTTTATTGCTTTTTTTAAAGTTTGAAACAAAAAAAATCATTAATCGGTAATTTAAGAATACCCAGTCATTTGTTAACTAATATTCAATTGTTTGAACAATTTTAATTTGTTTTAATATTTGGTTTCTTTCAGTTAACTTGCGAAATGAACGATTTTCTAGACTTTATGAGTGATTTAATCAATTATGAATACTCGTAGATGTTTGAACAAATTTGAATTGTTTAAACAATTTTTTTGTATACATATTTTATTTTTGCTATTTTTCGAAAGATTGAAATATTTTTATGTTCTACTTTGCTTTTTAAGAATACTCTTAAATGTTTAAACAAATTAAGATTGTTTTAAAAAATTCAATTTGTTTAAACATCTAAGAGTATTTATAATAAACGAATTGGTACTTAAAAATATTAAAATTTGCCGAAAATTTAGTGAGATAAAATGTTTCTCCTGCTTTTTTTCAGGTAAAATATATAAATATTATTTTATTGTTATCATTGATTAAATAACTCATAAAGTCTAGAAAATATGTTAACAAATGACTGGGTATTCTTAAATTACCGATTAATGATTTTTTGGTTTCAAACTTTAAAAAAAGCAATAAACCGCAATATTACGTAAAATTCAAATTCGTCACATATGAGGTTTTTTTGGGGACCCATAAGAGTGGCTTAAAATTATTCAACCTCAAAATTCATGATTGATTCTTATTCTCTGACGAATTCTGAACAATATACTGAAACACGGAATCATTTGTAAGATATTATCGCGTTTAAATATTAGATTTACCAAAAGCTGACTTTTTCCCATGTTAAATCAATGGGAAACTTCATGGTCTTTGCGCCACCCCTAAATATTAACCGATTTTGCTGAAATTTGGAGATTTTTTTTGTTTGCATTCGAATAAAACTGGGGGGGGGGGTGAGAGCAGAGAAATTCGAAGAGTGAAAAATAAGGGCCACCCTAAAGTAAAATCATTAGATATCTTCGGAACTTCTAGGGAATTCTTTACAACCACAATACAATATTTTAAATCCCTTCAAATCTTTAAAATCTTCCGAAATTAATACCTTACAATTTTTTTAATCTCTGGAAAAAGCCTTGTAATCTTTTTAAATGCCCTAATATATTTCAAATTCTTTAAAATCCCATCAAATTATTGAAATCAATTAAAAATTCCCAAAAATATTTCAAATACTTTTAAATCATTAAGAATCTATTGAAACTTTTTAAAACTCTTAAAAATGTCTTGGCATTTCTAAAAATACCCTAAAATCTTTAAAATCTCTTTCAAATTATTGAAATCTATTGAAAATGCTTAGGAATCTTTTAAAATACCGTAAAATATTTCCAAACCTTCGAAATCCCATTCAATTACGGAAATCAGTTGAAAATTCCTTGTAATCATTTGAAAATTCTCTTAAAAATTTCTTGGAATTTCTAAAAATACCCTAAAATCTAAAAATCCCTTTAAATTATTAAAATCTATTGGAAATTCCCTGGAATCTTCTAAAACATCCTAAAATCTTTAAAATTCTTTAAAAAATTTGAAAATTAATACCTCGAAATATGTGAAAATCTGAAATCTTACGAAATCTCTAAATTCTTGTAAATAAATTCTTTAAAATCCATTAAAATATTGTAAATTTTCGTGAAATTACATGAAATCTGATAATATTTCCTGAAATCCTGAAAAAATTATTAAAATAGCTTGCGAGTTTTTAAAATCCCTTAAAATCATTCGAATCCTCGGAAATATTATAAAATTCCTTGGAATCTTTGGAAATACCCAAAAATATTTTAAATTCTTTGAAATCTATGAAAAAAGTAACTAAAAGATATAGAAATTCCATTTTATTAATGTAAAAAAATTTGTAACTCTTCCCTAATAAGATTCTATTTTAGAAACAATCGAAGCATTTGAAACAATGTAATGAAGACTACAATAAGAACTTAAACTGATATTTTGAAACTGTGAAAAATATTTTTCATGATATTCTTGTAATATTTTTAATACAGAATCTTTTATAAATAGAATCACTGTTTTAGGGAAGTGTTATAAATGCTTTAGCTATAGTGTTTCAACTGATAGTTCAAACTTGAACCTCTATATGAATTTACTTACGATAAAATAATTTGCAACCCAAAATATCTTATCAACCTTTCACATTCTTCAAAGAGATGATAATTTTCTTACGTACAAGACATCCCGTGGAACTTCTGAATGAATCATATGCGAGCAGTATAAAGCTAAGGAATCTCAAAATTTTAATATATTAAAAAATAAAAGCAGATGACAGAAAATATATGAGGCTCATACCAGAGATTTCCTTTCAGTAAATGTATAATAGTGACGGTAAAAATATGCAAGCAAATATTCACGTAAAAGTTCCTCTCGAAAATATCCATAGGTATGGTTTTGTGAAATGCTGTTGTAAAAAGATTTCTGCTATTATGAATTTTGGCATTTTAAATGACAATTTAATTTAAATCCTTGGTTAAATAACAGAAAACTTTTTCAACTTATGAAGCAGGTTAATTTTAAATTTGGGTATTTTTATTACCCCTAAGATACCAAAGAAAAAGATAAAAAGACATTGAACAATGTGTCTGCTTCATAAAGTACTTTCTTTTTTCTATTATTATCTTCAGATTCGCCAATAATGGCACGAATAATGTGAACCTGGTTCATTAATATTCATCAAACCTATCCTGTTTACAAGCTACTTTTAGCGGGCAATTATTTCGGTGATGTGGAAATTACTAAAAAAAATTCTATGGTAAAAAACTTCAGTTCCCTTTCATGCACGATGACCTCATTAGATCAACTGACAAAAACACCCGTTAGTAGAAAAACGTTCTTAATTTTGTTCCACGAGTTAAAGCAAGCGGAAATTTTGTTAGAAAAGAACCAGTTTCTTCTTGGTAATTTCAACAACCTACACACTATTTTGTCTTTTATTTATTTTATCGAATGAAGATTAGAAGACAAAAAGGTCTAAAATGTGTTAAAAATGTATTTCTAAAACTGAAAAATCCTGTGCGCTTTATGGATGATACTGTATATTACGAAATTAGAATGTATATCTAATCTCTTATAATACCTTGAATTTAAATTTTCTTGAATAATTATCTTTATATTTAAATCGAAACTATTTTTGTTTTGCAGATCTGGTGTGACATATTCTGCTGCCTACTGGAAAAAAGGAATTTTTGAGAAATAAATATTGACGTAAGAATTCCAACTACTTTTTAAATATAAATTCAGGATAGTCATTCAAATCATAGCAAAAATCGCAATTTAAGGACTTATTAACTGAAATTATTCTATTATTCTACAAATTCCGCTTGTTATTGTTTATAATGTCAAAAATGATTAAAATTCTTTTAAGTTTAAAACATGAATAACTATTTTCAACTTTGAAAAAATTGCTGATTAGACACCAGATCTTCAATAATTTAAAAAATATTTAACATTAGAGATTCCACAGCTTAAAGAGCCCTCAAAACAGAGGAAATATAAAGGTGATTTTTCAAGAAAATAGGGAACTAATAGGGGAATAAATTCTTTGATGCAAATTAAATTATAGGTACCATATTGAATTCCAAATGAAACACTTAAGAATTCAAGTCGAAATATATTACATTTTCAACAAAATAGTTGAATTTTCGACCCAAAAAGATCAATTTGCTACCGAAAGAGATAAATTTTCAACGAAAAATTTGAATCTTTAAGCTCAGACGTCGAATTTTGTAGAAAGCAGTTGACTCTTAAACCCAGGAAGATGAATTAAAAGAATGTTGATTTTCAATTTAGGAAGATGAATTTTCAATCAAACAGTTGAATTTTCAACAACAACAAACTTAATTTTTAACCAAACAGTTGCATTCACAACCAAATATTTGAACATTCTAGACGAAGGGACAAACTTTGAACAAAAGATTCTAGAATAGAATTATAATAAATAACAATAAATAATATTATAAGACGGATTTTTTAGAAGACAATTTCAACTAAGAAACATAAATTTTCAACCAAGTAGTTGAATTTTAGAAAAAAAAATCCTTAAACAAACAAAAATTAAATTTTAACCAAAAAAGATCAAATTTCTACCAAAACAGATGAAGTTTCAAACAAAAAAAAACGAATTGTCCATTAAGTGTTAAATTTTTAATCAAGAAAGATTTTTCAATCAATAAAGGGAAAAAATCTGAACCAAGTTGTTTAATTTTCAAGCGCCAAAGAGGCAAATTCTCTACAAAGAAATTGACTTTTAAACCCGAAACTATGAATTGTGAATTAAAAAGTTAATCTTGAACAAAATAGTTCAATTTTCAACCAGTAAAATGCATTTTTAACAAGGCTGTTTCAACCAAATGTAATTGTTGAGTTTTGAACTAAAAATGATTAAATTCCACCAGTTAAATAAATTGTTAACGAAGTAATTCAACTTTCAACCAAGTAGTCGAGTTTTCGATTAAAAAGATGAGTTTTTAATAAAAATGGTTAAATTTTCAAAAAAATAATAAAATTTTGAACCAAATAATAAAACTTTCAACCAACAAGATGAATTCTCAACCAAAAATATAATAGTAGACTTCACAATTAAAAAGAATCAACTTTCAACGAAAAATAGTTGGGTTTTTTTATTGGGTCTATTAATTCAGTTCGCATTCAAGCAAGAAAACGACAAAAAGGGGAACAAGGGATAGTTTTTCAAAAACAGGGAAAAAAAGAGCAATTCTTCAAAACAATAATAAAATGTGCTTACATTTTCCCATTCCACTGATTATAACTGGACAGAATACATTTATCAGTAGAAAAGGTCGATTATAGTCAGCCAGAAGGAGTGCATCCATGGAAAAAATTTCCATTAAAACTAAAACCTTTTTTGCATATATGTAAAACAGTACATATTCACTTAACTCTAACGTTGAAAGGTTTTTGGTAACTAAAATTTCAGATTGAATTGAACTCCACCTTGCAATGACATGTTAGAAAAAAAAACTGAAGAACTATTGCTCGAGTGATTTAAATTTACTTATATATATATGAAAATAATTGAACGTGCTGAAAGAGACGTATAGAAATTGCATTTACCAATAAATAAAAATGCATCTAAGCCACGTAGCAATCTCTGCGGGAGTAATTATTGTTTTAACGAGCAGAAATTTGCATTTTATGCACGAATTCATGCAATAGAAATATGATTTGAATTGCTGGGTTGTGAGTATCGGATCGTATTGTGAGTGTTTAAGTAAAAATTAATTATTTCTACGCAATGGAAATAAATTTCAATTATCGAATCGAAGAAAATAAATCAGGGTGGGCAGTGAAAACTCAGAAAAAATTCCTGGTCGAATCCATTTATCCAAAATGTACCCATAGGATTTCTATACTACATGAAAAATGTTACAAAAATTCTGTGAACGTGTATTCAACTATTTAAGTATTACTCATATCAATTTCCTACTATTTTCAAGAATTAATTAGCAAATGATTTAAAAATATGTAAACGATTTCTTTGGTGGTGAGTTTCCTAGCCTCGAAGCTTAATTGCTCGAAAAAATTATAATTTGCATAAATATTTCACGCACTATACAATAATTAGACTTGTTTTCCATATTTTAGACAGATATTACTCGTCAATTGATTTTGAATTTGTACCTATTTCGTGATTTCTAGGGAATATTTTATCTGCTGTTGAAAATCTTTATATTATGTGAGTTAATACGTCAAACATCTACGGATTTTGCGAAATTAGGTGATTATGAAATAATAATAATTAAAAGCTAAAATTATTCAATAAAGGTCTGAGTATTTTTTTTTGTCATACATATTTTTGCTAGATTTTAAGAAAATATATACAGAGATCGCTACGTAGGTTTTTATGCCGAATAAATATCCTATTTAAAAATGTTTGTTTCTATAGTTTTAATTATCACATCTATCAAGTATCACAGATTTCCTTTTATAAAAATTTAAAGATTTCTGAATTCAAAAAAATTATAATTGTAGGAAAATTTTGCTTGAGAATTTTTTTCAATTTCACAAATGGTTTTCGGTAAAATAGTAGTAGTACTTTATTTTTTTGAGAATCATCTGATTCATACAAATAGGTCACAGCTCAATTCTAAAACTAACTGTTACTATAATAAATAAAAACAAAAACTAAAATTAAAGGTTGATGGTAAACATTACCTCAGAGAAGATAAACCGTACTTACAACGAAAGCAAATAAAAAAACCTTGAACTATATAATTAATTATAATTCTCATTCGTGAAACCTACTACTGTTGGTTTTCACGCTTCGCGCTCGATGATATATTTATCTCGCGCTTCGCGCTCGATAATGTATTTACCACACGGTACGCACTCGGTCTTTGTATTTTCCCCACATTTATGCACAGAACTTTTATAATTAAAGGTCAAAGCATCGACAACTGTAATTTGGTGAATGTGAATTCTCTTTTGTTAAAGCTCCTTCGGCTTTAACGAACACATTCTCATCACGTATCACGTGCTTCGCACTCGATTTTCTCCCAAATCTAAACGTTTCTACATTATGTTCAACAATTTTATATCATATTTATTTTGTTATTTATTATATATATATATGTATATTATTTATATATATATATTATTTTGTTATTTATTTATGTAGCTCGGCCTGGAATTGCTCACTCAGATATTGCAAAATGAAGTACAAGTTCTATTTATCATGATTAATTTGATATTTTTTTCTTATTTTGCATCAAATTTTATTCTCAGCTACCCCAAAAATGTATCATTTCAATAAATTTATATTATTACAATTCATGAATTGATAAATTTAATTCGTTTATTTTCAATGTTATTTTTTACAATTTAAACTAAAAATACGCATCCTAGTGTAAAGTGGCTTTGAGAAAATCTGTAAACCTAATTTAGGCGAAAAATTTTGTCAAACAAAATGTTATTGTAGCTTGTGTCCGTTTTTCAAAAAGTTAATTTTTTTGTTTTGAATATGTTTTCATAACAAGAGCTTATAACAAATTTGTAGATCTTTTTGATTGAACAACTTTTGTCTGTTCACTTTTTTTTCGTCTCTTGTGTCGTTTTTCCAGGAGTTTAATTTTTTTATTTTTAATCTTGTTTTTTACGAGTAAAAGAAAATCCGTACATTTTTAAATACTTTTTGGGTGAACAACTTTTGTTTATTAATATTTTTTCGTACCTTGTGCCATTTTCCAAAATTTTTTATTTTTTTATTTTTAATGCTATTTTTACGATTAAAACAAAAACTACGCGTCCTATCAAAAAATTATTAATGCCAAATTTGTAGCTCTTTTTTTGTGAACATATTTTGTGTATTTATTTTTTCGTATCTTGTGTGGTTTCTCTAAAAATTCAATTTTTCTATTTTCAATGTAGTCCTTTACGAATGAAACAAAAACTACGCGTCTTGTCACAAAGTGATCTCAACAAATTTGTGGATCTTTTTTGAAAGCACAATTTTTCTCATTTCATCTTTCTTTGTATCTTGTATAGTTTGACCGCAAAATTTGAATTTTCGATTTTTCAAGAAAATTCAAAAAGTTGTTATTATAATCTTGTAAGGTGTTCAAAATGCGACGTTTTTCTTTTCTTTAAATTTTTGCATATCGTGCGTTTTTTGGCTTGAAATTTTAATTTTCGTTTGTTTTTTGGAATTTTGTAAATGCTATAACTCCAGTATATATATATATATATATATATATATATATACCATTAAACCATTTCCCTTTCAGGGTAGGCGTGACACTACCCGATTCGGGTAGTGTTTCTAGGTTTTTCTTGTAGTTATAAATAACTACAAGTGTGGGCTCACCACACCCACGATGTGCCAACAGCACTCATGTCAGTATTCTTGAATGGTCACCCATCCAAGTACTAACCGCGTCCAACGCTGCTTAACTTCAGTGATCTGACGAGAACTGGGGTTTTCAGCGTGGTATGGCCGTTGGCCATAGTAATTTTGCTTTTATCAAAAAAAGTAAAAAAAAAATTGTTCGTCTTTTCAAGTACTACTAATAACCGTTCATAGAATTCTCAAATTTGGAAAAAAAGGTCTCAAAAATTTTTTAAATGCGCTCACCTTTTGATTTTTTATCTAAAATGGCTGGCTAAGAAACTTGATTTTTATTTTAAGATACTTGAAGAGTATACCAAAGCCCAATCCAATATGTCAATTGTTTCGAAAGTTAACATGCTAACAGATATATAAATATAATAATAATATATATATATGATATATAATAATATAATATATATATATATATATATATATAAATAACTAAAACTAAAAAACTAAAAAAAAACTAAACTAAAAACTAACATATATATATATATATATATCAATATGTAATTATATATCATGAATTGTTGTTTTATATTTATTTAATTTATTAAAATATTATTATAATATAATATAATAATAATAATATATAATAATATATTAATAATATTAATAATAATATTAATTAATTAATTAATTAAATAATTAATAATAATATAATAATAATATTTATTAAAATAATTAATTTATATTTTATATAATTGTTGTTATATATATAATATATATAATAATAATATAATAAAGATATAAATCTACAGACACTAACACACACACGCACACATTCGTAAAAACCTGCTTTTCGGATTCAGGGGGTCTCAAAACGTGGACATTTGACAAAGACTAGCGGGGGGGGGGGGGCCCAAATTTTACAAAAATCTAATACCTTCTCTGATGAGAATGTAAAAAATGTATATTTGCATATTTAATCTAAAAATTATCATAAAATGGCAACTTTAAGGGTGCGTTAATGACGACCTTAAAATTCTTCTTTCGGAACGGACAAAGTTCGAGGATTATATGGCTCCCTTATAAAGGATTTTCTGCATTTTACAAGATGGGATATTAAAAATGTAGAATTAAAAAATTAAAAACGTTGAGGAGTCGTGTTTTCATAAAAAAATAACATACGTAGCTACCTCCAAATATTTTTCTTCCAATTTTGCAGCTGACCTAATCTATATTTTCGCAATAAGCGCGAAATTTAAAATGCAACAAGAGGCTATTGCACAATTTTTACATTCACATTTTATAAAATAAAAGGAAAGTAACTAGAACCTGGATTTAAGTACGGTTTTGATATGGCTTGCAGTGGCCTTGATCATAAATCCAGGGAATCCAAACGTTAACATTCAGGGCCGTGTGTATCATTTCTGTTGGATTTGAACGCATGCTAGCAGCAGACGCAACCTGACGCAACCAACGCGCTGAGTGTACTGACCACTCTGTCGCTTCGCTGCTGTTGGTCACGCATGGCTGAGCACCACCTGCCTTACGGTTGTGCAGTCCCCGCATCACAAATTGTGGAGGACTGAAATTTTAGGAAAGTCGTAAACCCAGGTTTCTTAAATCCAGCTTTCAGTGTATATTTACTGTCAATATGTAATATTATTATTATTATTATTATACCATTAAGCCATTTCCCTTTCGGGGTAGGCGTGACTTGCTCGGTTGGAGAATAGTAGTGTGTATATGGGTATATAGGTATAAGGTAGGTAGGAATATAGGTATGAGGTGGATAGGTATATAAGTGTTAGGTATATATATTTTAGATTGATCTGGAATTCTCGTGTTATTTATTTGAATGACACGTTTACTCCGCAACACTGCTCCGACCCAGGTTGCTGATCAATCTCTCTAGCGATCACCCCAAGTGAAGAGCCTCACAAAATTGTTATGTATGGTT